>CM070043.1:33618858-33629744 GCA_036250615.1 Ptychadena robeensis | reverse complement strand
TTAGCTAGCACCATGCGAATTTACACCAATGCGAATTTTCCAATCACTCCCGCATGCGAAATTTTTTAATAAAATGGCGATATTCGCACGTGAAATAGCGGCACGGCAAATCAAAAGCAAAGTTCTTTTTTAAGTTGAAATTTCGATTGCAGTCGAAATATCTGGCTGATTTTCGACTTTTTCTGCGAAAAGTCGAAATGACCCCATCAAAAATTCGAAATTTCTACTTAAAAATTTGCACTGCAAATTTTTCGACCATCCCTACCCTCCACCCTGGCTAGAATACCTTCCTTCCTGTCTATATGCCATCCATCTTTTCTGTGACCCCCTCCATCCTGACTGTGATCCCTTCCTTATGGCTGTGACCTCTCCACTCTAACTATGTCCTCCTCCATCCTAGATGATCCCTCCATCAAGGTTGTTATTGGTAGAGATGGTTGAAAAATGTTCTTGAAATCTCAACTGGCTGACTTTGTGAGTTAATTGCACACTATCATCACCAGAGTATCTGGATGGGCTCCGTCGACACCCCCTGCGCATTCCTAAAAGAGTGCATGCCTTTACAGGGATGTTAATGGAGCCCATCCAGATACCCACCTACCTGTCTCCACTGGCTGTTTTTCCTTAGGTGGGTAACTGGATGAGCTCCGTCGTCAAGGAATACACTTCGAGCAGGGGGTGTCGATAGGGTATGCTTCCAAGGCATGAAGAGCTCTAAGGGGGGAGTTGATCCCTCTGTCCACTCTGAAGGCCACTAAGGCGTTTTCTTTTCCCAAATAAATTAGTTGAAATTTTGGGACTTTGTTTTTTTTTTATTGGTATTATCCTCCTGCTGTAAGAGGTATTATCTGCGCAACATTGGCCATGCCATGTGCCATTCTTAGAGATCATGCCCGCTTCAGGTTGGTTCTCTGTGGCGGTTCAGCCCTTGTACAGAGAGCTGTAGTAATGACATATGATTCTACCTGCGTTTCATGAAAAATAACAGTAGCTGAGGTGTTAAGAGCCATCTCAACAGTTACTTATCACTTCTTCTACACAAGTTTCAGTAGCACCATGTGTTTTTTGCCTATACCATACAAAATCCGCTTTGTACTCCCCCCATCCTGAGGGCAACCATGCCTTCGCTCGCGTTCCTCTAAATCATATATTTGTAAAGAAGTTGTTTACAGAAAGACAAAGTTCTGGCCTGTAATCTTGCGCAGCCACGCGGGAGGATTTATGTCGCGGTAATCCCTAAATCCTGACTGCGCTCGGTGAATATAGTGTGGCAGAAACGGAAGAGCACGGGATGGGTAGGGCCCGAGGATCCCTGGGGGGGGCATTTCACCGATCAGCGCCGATATCCTCTGAGGATTACTAACCGCTAATTCGGTTTATCCGCATATTTCATGACTTTTATCAGAGTGTTTACACCGGGAAATGAAAAGAAATTGCACTTTTTTCCTGTCGGCGCTGGGAGGCTCGGAGATAGACGAGAAGTCTTTGTAAGTGTTTGACGGTTAGCGGCTTACCTGCAGATAAAAATACCTCAGTGACTGGCATGAAGCTGATAGTAGATTCCTGCGCTCGTGTGCGGTGTAATTGCTGCGGGCAGGGAGCGGAAACTGTTTGTTCTCTGGGTTTTTTTTGTGTAAATTTTTTGCTTGAAGAAACATTTTTATTCTTCCTAATATTTTATCAAGGCTCTTCCTTAAATCACATATAAGCTGCTGAATGTTAAAATAATAACAACCGAAGGAATAATTTTTAGGATCCCCATACACCTTTAGATTTCTCTGTCAGATTTCCTTTAGATTTCCTTTTGTTTTACCAAAACCATGTAATATGAGGGACTGTCTAAACAATCAAGCCTACCTGTGTTCAATCATAGAGGACCTGCCACTACATAGTTGTTGCAGAGGACCCGGCACTACATAGTTGTTGCAGAGGACCCGCCACTACATAGTTGTTGGTAGATCTAAAGGAGATCTGAAAGAGATGTAAAGGTGTATGGCCAGCTTTAAACTCAATCCCTACCGAGCTGAGCATGGATTGCCAACTATTTTACAGATGCCATGGATTCCCCAAATGTCAATATTTTGTAGGTTAATAGACACCCAAATAGATGAAAAAAAAGAAAAATGTCAAAGCTTAATAAGGTCACAAAAAAGCTTCAAAATGACCATTTACACTTATGCGGACTATGTTCTACTACAACCATGTACCTCCATAGCCAAACTCCCCTTTGGATTAGTGTTGAGCGCTAAAAGTGGCAATTTTTTTTGCGTATAACGGCACTTCAAAGATCTCGAATATATAAAGAAATGATCCTAATCAGAGAAACCTGCTCTAACAGGGTTTAACGGCATCCCTAAACTCCTACATGTTTCGCCCCTTGGGCTTCTTCAGGGAGGATACTTCTAATAGACACAAAAAACTTTTTTAGACGACAAGTAAGTTATATAGATATCTCTTCATGTCACCTAGATCATTGCATATCGATGTTAACAATGCCTGTGTAACGATCTGCGGGCAGGCTCGGAGACCAGTTGCTGAGACAGTAATGGCAGGATCAACAGGTATCGAGAGGGAGCAAGCAGGAGCGTGGTCAAAAACAAGCGTGGGTATAAGCCGGTGGTGTCGAGTCACAAAGGAGCAAGATAAAGAGTTGTCGGGTGGTTCAAGCAAGGGTCGGTACACGGAGATGATCATAAGCAGGAGCAGGCATAAACAGGAAGCTAGATACTGGCAGGAAGCACAATAATCTGGCATTGAAGCTAAGCAAGGACCTGGCTTTTATAGGAAGTCCATGGGAGGGACTAAGGGTTCAGGGTTCAATGAGTACAAGGTAAGAAGATGCCTTTGTATAAGGTATCAGACAAGGTACCAAACAAACATTCCGGTGGCTCACGCCATAGAGCTGCAACCTGACACCGAAGCGTCCCTGGGTAAGGATCCTGACAGCAGGCAATAATCTAGGTGACATGTAGAAATATCTATATAACTTACTTTTTGTCTAAAAAAGTTTTTTTGTGTCTATCAGAAGTATCCTAGCTGAAGAAGCCCAAGGGGCGAAACATGTAGGAGGTCTACAATCATAGATTTGTCGAATTCTATCGATTGGAGCGCTTGCAAGTCCACCATATATGTCTTTTAATCATTGTATATGATTTATGTACGTATGCGATACGAGTCCAGCTTTTTGTAAATAAAGGCTTTTTAATACATAATACAGGACTTTTTTTTACTTTAGGGATGCCGTTGAACCCTGTTAGGGCACTCTATAAGAGATTTCTCTGATTAGGATAATTTCTTTATGGTTTAAACATTAGGGGAGGCAACTTTAGCCAGTATGACCTTAAAACCCATAGCACGTTATTCACTTTGATCTCAAATATATATCTTGTGCTATATCTTCGTTATCTTGAATATTCGAGATTCTGGGGAAAGTACCATGCAAAATTTACATGTACAAGTGCCGATTTTTGTCAAGAGTTACTTATGTGTTGTCGCTAACTTTGTGAGCCTAGTGCAAAGCCCCTGAAAATGGTATCATCACCTTGCTGGAGATGTAGAGAAGGGCTGTGGGAACATTTGAAAGAAAAAATTATGGCTCTAGCACATGTCGTTTTTGCATAAATTAAGTTCAAATTTAAAGTCGAAATTCCGATTTTCGAAATTTTTACTTCACTTTGAACTGAATTTGTGAAAAGACTATTTGTGTTAGAGTCATACTTTCTTTTTTGGAGTATACCCCCAGTATACCCCCAACCCTTCTCTACATCTCCAGCAAGTTTGGTGATGGTACCATGCTCAGGGGCTTTGCAATTAAGTCGAAACCGTCAAAATGGTCGAATTTTTAAAAAACAATTCGACCATCTCTAGTTGTCTCAGGTGGTGAGAACACTGCAGCTGCTATTTCACATTCTGCCACTAGATGTTGCAGTGACAATGTGATCACAAGATTCGCATGTACAAGTGCCGATATTGGCAAAAAGTAAATGACAGGAGATCTCAAATTTTTGTAAAAGTAAAGAGCTATGAATCGCAAGCATGCTCTGGGCAGCTCACTGTGATAGGTGGTGTTAATCATGAATATTAAAATTGCAAATATCTGCACTTCGAGAATTCGCGAAGATCTCAAATATAGTGATATTTATTTGTAATCGCAAATATTCAAGATTTTATCGTGTGAATCACTAATATGCACATTTTTCGTAATGAAGGTAATAATGACCGGAGAGCTCGAATTTACAAATTTGTTGCTAATTTTAGGCAAAATATTCACAATATTTTGCAAATAGGAATATTGCCTATGCTGCTCATCACTACTGCTGAGTAGCCAGGCCTCAAAAATCTCTACTGCCAGAGTGAGTGTAGCAGGAAGAGGGGCTGTGGAGAAGGCAGATCTGATCAGATGTGCCACATCTACCGTGGGCCAACAATTTTTGGTCGGGAGCCATAGTTTGACATCAGTGACCTAGGCCAGTGATGGCGAACTTATGGCACGTGTTCCAGAGGTGGCACTCGGAGCCTTGTCAGCCAGCATAGAGGAAAGAACTGCAGCCTATTGGCTCTCAATGCTGTCAGTTCTCTTGCCCTCCTTTGATTGCACACAGTGTCCCATATCCTCTCCTATTCTATCTTATAAGAAAGTAGAGTGTGTGTTTACATGTTTTGTTTGTGTATATGAGTTGTGTATTTCAATTCAGGTTAAATTGCCAAGCCGGCACTTTGAGATAAATAAGTGAGGTTCGGGGTTTAGTTTGGGAACTTGGTCTCTAAAAGTTTTACCATCACTTACCTAGGCCTTCAACCACTAAGCATTCAAGTTACCATTACCCTAATCACCTTGCACCCCACTGTCCCCACTGATCAAGCTTCACAACACAGACTGGAATGATTCTTCTCATCTGTCCCTATTCTGGATCAAAGACACCAAGTTGAGAAGTGAGACTGAAAATGACATCCACAAACTCTAAATATCAACCATGGGTGCATCATTATCTTCCTCCTGAAAGGCCATGCTAAGTTCTTCCTTGATTCTCTTTGTATCTCCTTCACACTTTGCGGTGATGAGTCTACGGCGCAGGGGCGATATAACCGATAAAGCCTTGTATGCCCGCCATCATAGAGATATGAGTCAACCCCCATTGATAGTTTTATCTCAGCGTCTGCGCCTAACGTATGATTTCATCTTTGCTTAATTAATTATTGATAATACTGTGGCAGGAACACTCCGCTTTGCTTTTATGACAAAACAACCACAAGAACTTGGCGGAGATGATTTATGCCCATTGTCGGCATTAAAATTGGAAAAACAGAAAGAACAATGTGGAGGCTTATTGGCAGCCAAACTGGCATTGCGACCCGCTTCTGGCTCTGTCTTTGAGATATTGTACTCTGATAGTCAAGAAATGAGTGGAGAGAAGAGAATGTGGCGGGTGGGGTTCACAAGAGGTTTGTTCATATATGCACAGAGCCAGCAAAAATGAATTAGCAGTATATCACAATGAAGTCTAAAGCAGGGTACAGACGGCTCAATATTTGACCCGTCCGATGTTCCCTGCAGCAGCGTGATGGCAATATCACGCTGCTGTCAGATATCGGAGGAGCTCAGCCGATGCTTTGCATGGAGACCCGCGGTTTCCATGCAAAACAACAGACATAGGCTGTGATTAACGGTCATGTCCGATATCCCTGTTTTCAAGCGGGATTGATTGGCCCGACTCAAAAACTGGGATAGCCGCATTAGATATGGCCCAGATAGATGGCCGTGAGCATACGCGGCGCTCGAAGCAGCCATCGATCTGGCCCATATCTACATGTGTGTACCCTGCTTAAGGGAAGTTGAATCTTAAATTAGGGTCATTCTCAAGGTCAACATGGGGGCATGGTGTCTTTCTTTAATAAGTATTTCAGTATGCCCCTTGCTTAATTGGCAGAATCCACATGCAGGTAACTCTTCAAAAAGACACACATGTTAAGACCAATATAAATTATATAGAAAATAGAACGTCCATCCAGTCTTAAAAGTGTAAAGCAGGGAACACAAGGCTTTGATATAGGAGCGGTTTGAGGTTCCCTGCAGCATGCTGCCCAATATTGGAGGAGCAGGAGACACATCATCCACTTGGGCAATACAAGGAAGAGACTAACCCTGGTCCAAAGGACGTCCCTGTCATTCACCTTGGATGAGGGTCAGCCTGAGCCCTGCTAAGTGGACAGCGGGAGTACCCAGAATAAGATGGGAGCACCCTGATCCAAGGTAAGCTGCTGGCAAAAAGCCCAGGAAAACTGTTTGCTAGAGAAATAAATGGCCTCTGCCAAGATGAAGGTTTAAGCCAGTATCTGGGCAGAAAACTAGCTCAAAAGAGAAGAAAAGAGTCATGACCTCACCTCTGGCAGCTGCTTTTCACAATAGATACATTTCTTAAAGCTATATACACCAATTTACACACCATGTCATGGCCTACTATACAAATACAGATAATATATACAGTTGTAGGTGTATTTCCACTACACTACAATGGTAAGCGACAGAGGCATCAAGTAGATTGCAATGTAAATGTCACTGGTCTGTAACCATCGTTCTGAATAGAAAATTGTGTTCTTTAATCTACAAAATACAGAACAAAGCAAACTGGCCAATCTAAGACACTTTGAGCCCCTTTACTGTTCGGTTGCAGTTCCGGTGCCCAGTGTGCATGGCCTTCCGCTATATCCTTATTATATGTCTCCACACGTACCCAATCCTCGTCTTCTGAATAAGTATGTTCTTCAAAGATCTTTAGACTGCCGCAATGTTGGAGATATTTACTTCCTTTGAAATATAAATGTAATCCTTTCCGTTTGGTAATGTTTCACAGGATTACACAGCGCAATAAATCTTGCTGATGAGGGACTGCGACGCTCCCGCTATGAGTATGTCGCATGTCAGTGATTTATCAGCGGTATGTACTCTGTATTCACAGCAATATGGAAATAGAAGCAGAACAGGGAAAAGACATCTATCTCACACTATCTTCAGATATCCCACCAACGTCGCCACCGCCAACCCGCGATAAGAACGCCGAACATCGCTTATCGCCTGATACAATAATACGCCTTCCACACCAGACCACATCTTATATATTATACATTGTTCTCACTATTGAAAGTATCGAACAGAGCAGAATTAATGCACCAATATTAAGGATGGTTAAGGCTATGTCCCCACTTTTTTCGCCCAAGCATTTGTAAGCAAGTAAGCTTCAGCAGGGACAGGGAAGCTGGTCAGAGTTGATGGGAATATGGATGGAGCCAAATATAGGGCAATCTTGGAAGAAAACCTCTAGTCTGGAAAAGACTTGAGACTGGGGTGGAGGTTCACCTTCCAGCAGGACAACGACCCTAAACATAAAGCCAGGGAAACAATGGAATGGTTTAAAACAAAACATATTCATGTGTTCGAATGGCCCGGTCAAAGTCCAGATCTAAATCCAATCGAGAATCTGTGGCAAGATCTGAAAACTGCTGTTCACAAGCGCTGTCCATCTAATCTAACTGAGCTGGAGCTGTTTTGCAAAGAAGAATGGGCAAGGATTTCAGTCTCTAGATGTGCAAAGCTGGTGGAGACATGCCCTGAAAGACTGACAGCTGGAATTGCAGCAAAATGTGCTTCTACAAAGTATTGACTCAGGGGGCTGGATAATTATGCACACCCCACTTTGCAGTTTGTAAAACATTTTTGTAATCATGTATTTGTATTGGTGTTTCACATGGAATGTTTGTGGCTGTAATGTGACAAAATATCTATCTAGTTTGTGTTTCAGGAGGAGGGTGAACACACTCCGGCTGTAAATTGACGTCAGACATATAAAATAATTTCTCCGACATTGTTTACAGTTGGAGCGGACAATTTCATAGTTGATGGTTTACAAAGAGGGCACAAAATGGGAAAGTCCCTCAGCCATCGGCAGACACTTTTATTTTCTCCTCCGACCTTTCTAGCTCTGCTTTGTGATAGCTGACAGCACATCCGGTGATCCGGGAGTGGACGGATGACTGCTCGGGGCAATGTTACATAGAAGATGAAGAAGGCGCGCTTCTTAAGTACAGAATGTAGCCTCCTTGATGTGCTGGGGATGAATGTCACTCTTCCAAATGAAATGCCGCCTTTGACGACTTTGTACAACCAGATGACGTTACGGAGTCTGAAGAAATGTCTCGACTTAAAGCTCAAAGGAGATTTAGAATGTAAAAATGATACATCGTTCACCCCTCTGGCAGTGTTCCCAAGAGTGGCTTGGGGGAAAATTTTCACTAGCAAAAGCAGTAACCCCAATTCAAACTTCCCTGAGATCCAGCGGTGTCCGCTAGTGGTTGAAGGGCTTAACCTAGCTGGAAGCTCTCTGTGTATATATATATATATATATATATATGTTTATGTAATGGAATGTTACTCCCTTCCTGCCATTGTTAAATTGTAACCAGATGATGGAAAACGTAAATTCCTTAGATACAATTTAATGTATATGGTGAATTCCTAATATGGTTATAGTTTGGACTAATGTATGCAATGACATCACAGTATTTCTGTATTAATAGACCCCCTCCTTTAATAAAGATTCAGAGTCTGTCCTGAAAACATATTGTCTGTGTGATTGGGACGGCTATCCTGGTACCAGCTTTCGCTCACACGGGAGAAGTCATGGTGTATTCGATATAGGAAAACAGAAGATCTCTTACAGTGGTTAGAGATGAACTTTTTGTGCTAGAGACATACTTTTTTCTTTGTAGTATACCCCCAATCCTTCTCTTCATCTCTAGCAAGTTTGGTGATATCATGATATCAATCGTGGAAATGGTCGAATTCTTGAAAATAAATTCGACCATCTCTACTAGTGGTGTCGGTCAGAATGCTTCTTGGGACGCATGTGGCGGTAGGAAAATACAATCATAAGTGTGGGCAGCCCCCATGTCCCTGAGAACATCACTGGCACACCTATGTCTGGGCAAAGTGAACCTAAACATTACAGTACCAGTTGCAATGGGACTGCCAAGGGATAAACGTCTTTTTAGTTGAATGGAAGTATCTATGTTTGACTAGTGGTATAGTGGTATCCATGTACAGCCAAGCTTAGATGGGGAGGTAGAAAATGTGCTCTAGGGAGATGCTGACAGGAGGAACAAGCAAGAGGAACATGAAGATCTGCTTCATAGTAGTGATGAGCAGTATAATATATCTTGAATTCTCAAAGTGCCGATATTTGCGATAAAAATTTGCAGTTAGAATATTCATGATCAATACCATCTCTTAGGCTAGGGCTACACTTGTGCTAAAATCCCTGCCTCGAACACAGGGATTTTAGCGCAGTGCACACAATCGAGAGCAATGTATGGTATGACAGGACTCTATCATAGCACCTGATCCGTTGATCCGAGCCTCTGTTCATGTCAAAGCGGAGCACCAAAGGCTTGACATATCATGTGTTCAAAGCCCATTGATTTAAAGGGGCCGCGTTATCAGCTGCACTTTGTAGCATGGCCGATAACATGGCCCTAACAGTACGAACAGGGGTGGCTTGCGCTCATTGGATGCATTGTCAGTGCATCCTAGTGCATAGTGTAGCCCTACCCCTCATCTTTAACTGTCCAATAACAAGCTATCTTGCCATAAACTAAGGCAAGGTGGAAGCGGATTAGTTGTTATGGTCAAAACCAGGCTGAGAATAAATGGTGCCCCATGCAAGGTTTGCCCTCATACAGAAGGGGTACATTACTCCCCCCTATACATCCACCCAGGACACACACCCCAAATACTGGATACTGCACACTATCATTGTACATTGCGCTGTTTGATGCAGTTCACTTATTACAGAGCTCAGCCAATGACCTTCCTGTCAGCCGGCGGCTATTTGTAAGGTGCCGCCGCTCAGGATTAATGTCTTGATTTTTAGTCATTTAAGAGAAATTAACTGCACTTACATTAAATCTCTTCCCGTTCAGGTTTACAACACGGCCTTTCATTTTTCAAGAAGAAATATGCACCGCCAGCGCCATGAGCTGAGCGAACCCTGGAGGTCGCTGGATTACAAAGTGCCAGCAGGATTCTGAGCGGTGGCAGGACTGGGGTGTAGGATGGGAGAATTATAGGAATGGAGTCTGTTTAGTCTTCTAAGCACATATGGGTTCACCACTTTATGATGATGAGACCTGCGAGGATAAGCATCTCAAAAGCCACCCCACAAATTGCTCCTCAGGCTGTGCTGAGATTGTCTATGGAATGTGACACTTGTCCTGTGACTGATAGAGAATCAAATCATCTGGGGGTCACAGGGACTGGAAGTTTGGCAAATAATGCTTTTTAATGCTGTTATTGGGAGATGCACTACTGTCAGGTCCCCGCTCGGCCGCGGTCCCTGTCGCCCCCTCAGTCGCGGGCGTCCTCACCTGATCGGCGTCCCTCGCCTGGGGACACCGTGCGGGGCTCCACGGTCTCGTTGGGGTCCTCTGGGCGGCCATCCCATCCGGTTCCTGTGCATGCGCATGCGGGTGCGCGTGCTCGCCAACGCGCGCAAGCGCGAGCGAGAGCCATCGCCGGAGTATTAGTAGATTGACAGGAGGTGTGTCCCCGGCGGTGCGCCCCTCCCAGGGGGTGGTGCTGGGGATGCATTTCCTATATAAGCCATGTCAGCCCAACCAGTCATTGCTGGATGATTACAGCTAGTTGTGTGACTTATGCTTGAGCTTGCTCTCCTTGGACTTGAACACCCGGTATTTGACCCTGCTTTGGCTTTGACTTTGTCTGATTTCTGGAACCCCGATCTTTGCTCGTTTTTGACTCTTCTACTTGCCTGCCACCTGCCCCGAACCTCGCTTTGTTATTTGGATTTGCAACGATTGCCGCCGGCCCTGACCTA
>CM070043.1:33573068-33592521 GCA_036250615.1 Ptychadena robeensis | reverse complement strand
GGGGGGGGGGGCTGTTGGTGGTTGGATGATGAATAGGAGGTGTATAACAGGGGGTTTTTGTGTGTGAAATTTATTTTGGCTGTGCGGTGGGTCACCTATAGGATACAGGATAGGATACACACACCTAGCAATACCTGTGGATACCAGATCAGAGTGAGATTATTATTACAGGGGCCCTGATTTAAGCCTTTTTGCACCATAAAAAATTACGCCAGGAAGGTTAATTATACCTGTCTACATTTTACCCTAGCCCGGCACCCCAACAATCTCAGGGACCCTGAACTAACCCCTTGTTTACAAAGTTTGAAGACCCCTGCTTTAAAGGGAAAAACATCCACCACCATCCACCAATCAGCACAACCCTTCATTGTCCCCCAACTGGCAGGATTTTTCAGCTGATAGTGGGGGCCCCTGAGGCGTCGCAGGACTCCGCTGTGATCACATTGGAGCCTTTTTCTTCTTTTGTCTGAAAGCTGTAAAAGTTTATGATGAATGAGGCGGGAGCCTTGCGGGAGAGTTTGGATTAATTACAGTTATAAGAGAGGAATATTCCCCGGTTGGCTCCGTTCTTAAACGATTCTCATTAATTTCTTGCTGGGCCGATGGGGAGAGGTAAGTGAGGTGCGGATAATCCTGAATAGAGGATGGAATCCCGCTAACATGTTAGAGGAACCCCAGGGAAAATGAGGAAAATGCGCTTTCTATTCAGTTATAGACAATGGCGGCATGAGGAGCAGTTCCCCAGACTCCTCCATGCTGCATAGCGGTGTCCTGAGACTACATTTACTGAGTGTGCAATTGTTTCTATATCAATACCTGCCAACTGCCAGGAGCTGGGCACATCAATGCAGGATACATAGTGTAGTCACTCCTCGCAGAATTCTCCTGGTCCCTGAAACATGACACTGTCAGAGGCAGAGGCGGAGCTAGACCAGTGGTGGTCAAACTCATGGGCCACATTGGCTTTTCTAAATTTGATAAAGGGGCCGGACCAAGAGCCTGTAATGGCCAACTCCCTATATGACGACAAGAGGCAGCCATTTCCATGCTGAATAACTTTATTAACACACTGAGGCCCAGGAGGGGTCTCATGATATTCACAGAAAAATAGCAACGGTAATTCTAGTCCATAACAGTCCAATGCTGTATTAAATTGCAGTTCAAGCCAACCAGTCCACCTAATCCAAGTGTGGCAAGGCCAGTAATGGCTGGCACTTGTGTGACCCAGGAGATGGTGCGGGCACCAGACGCTGAAACAGCGCAGGCAGGCTGGTGGGAACCAGAGAGTGGGAGAGCTGACTGCCACCCCACCGGAACGGAACCAGAACGGAACCGGAACGGAACGTTAGTACAGATCTGTTAAGGTGGTGGCTGAAAGAGCTGTGCTGGAGGGTAACTGGGGCTTACAGTATGTAAAACTCTGCTCTCAGGCTGCACGCACACCAGAACGAGTGAGGGAGATAGCCAGTTACATAGCCAGTTACAGCCATCTCCATCCAGTTGTTTCCCACTGAGCAACACCCTGGGGCCCACCCTTCACTTAAATAGGCTTCCGCTACCCTCATCTTGCGATTCTCTGTCCCTATATGTGCCAGTTCCATGGGTCGTTGGCATCACTAATGATGGTGATGATGTTTAATAGGGGACGTGTGACAGGAACGTTGTTATCTTTTTGTCGGTTGTCACCATGAGGATGCGCCCACAGTGTCATGATCACACCACTGCATTGTCCCCAAGGCGACGTTTGGACACTTCTAGGCATTATGTGCAGAGAATAAGGGGAGGGGAGCATCTTATCAACAATGTGCCAAAGGGCCAGAAAAGAAAGCTAAGCGGGCCAGATCTGGCCCACGGCCTTAATTTGCCCACCGGAGCTAGACACAAATGGAAGGCAGATGGTCTTTTATTCCTTTCCATCAACCAGGAGGTCTGTCTGTCTATTTATCTCTCCATATTTATTCATCTTTTCATAAAAGCTGTGAAGTGTAATGGAATGAACTAAAATTCTGATGTTAGTTTGGCAATGAGACAGTTAATGTTTAATTGGAAATCCCCTGTACAGTAGGGTATCTGCCCGTAACAAGGAGGTGCTGATGTGTCATACAGGGTATCCATATGATTAATAGGAGGGGCTTCTGGTCTACTGCCAGTGATCACCATCTTGCAGGTCTTGTGCGAAGTTCCTCTGGAGCTTGCCAGAGATCATCATTATCATATGAGTCCTTACCGGGATAGGGGTTGAGATAGGAGGACTCCCCCTTTATTAAAGCTTTGCGATTAGAGACAATTCTCAGTTTGTTTTACAGATCAGCATCTCCATCTACTGGGTTAGAGCCTCAGCCAACTTTCATAGTTGAATAAGAACAATGACAGAGGGGCACAACCTAGTACAATAAATGGTTAAATAACATAGAATTCAATCAAATGAAACAAAATTAAACAAAACTACAGACAAGATACTCACATTGAGAGAGGTTTACAAGGATGGATCTCTGAGGGCCGTGTGCTTTCCAGGAAGACCTCACTTCCTGGTTGGGGGTGAGATCACTTCCTGCTTACAGATGCTGGGGGGCTCAACAGGAACAATGTGACGTTTTTCGAGCGGAGGCTCTTATTCAACCATAGGGGCCCCCTATGGTTGAAAAAGAGCCTCTGCTCGAAACGCATAGGCTATATTTGAATTTGCGTTATTTTGCAATTAATTCTACTAATATTCATCAATTATAATGTGGTATTTATTTTCACATCACAAATATAAAATCACAATGCATGGCCATAAACTTCCCAATTCATAATATCACAATTCGACATTGCGAATATACGTAGTCATATTTGTGAAATTTGCGAATTCTTGAATAGCCGATATTCGTCAAATATATTCGCAGTTAGAGCTCCATACTAATCAGTAGAAGCCTGTGTATAGCATATATTGCTTTAAAGTATCTAAGGGGCATGGGGGGCACTACAACTCAAGGAGTGTAAAGCCTGCAAAGGCTTTGGGCTGAGAAGTGTATCTGTCAGCAAAACAAGTGGTGCTACATGAACATTTAATATTAACCCATGGAAAGGGTCACCCACCCCTTCTGCAGGGGTACTGGCTTGCTTAGGTGTAGGGGGCCCAGAAAGGATGACCTAATCACCCGATCCTGCACTTCCTTGTTGCCTTCTCCTCCTTCTAGCTCAGGAAGCTTCTTCGCCAGTAATGTCATAGCCATGTGATATAAAGTAGGAGGGGAAGAAGGTGAGGACCCGCACTCTTCCGGAGTTGCTGACGAAAGCATGGGACTAGTAGCACGGAATCAGGTGAGTGTATCATCATTTCTCTGTCACCTTATTAAGCAATAAAACCTTGCAAGGGTCAGTGAAATAATAAACATTGACACAAAGTTCAGCTTTAGACCGGCAATAACATTTACAACCAAGGGTGCACATAAGCAGTATGCTGGTATGTAAAATGGATTAAAATCTAGCTCTGCATACCTGTCACAGCAGGTGACACCAGAGCAGCGGTGACACCGGTGATTCACCCACTGTGGACCCACTGGGCCAACCTGCATGGTTGGCAGGGGTGCAATCCGTGATGCAGAGTCTAAGGGACACCTAGTATTCACCAGAGCTCCCCGCGAAGGGTTGCGGTCCCTAGAAAGCACCTGTGCAAGATGGCAGCTGAAGGGATAACCAATACGTAGTGCCAAGCGTTAGGAGTAAGAGAAGTCCGATAAACAAGCCAAGGTTTAGAAGCCGGGGAGTTAGGAGAGGTGCCAGAATGAAGTGCCAAGGACCAAGAAGAGTAGTCTGATAAACAAGCAGGGGGTCAGGATGTCAGGCAGATAACAAGGGAGGCTGGAAGCAAACACATAACACCCAAAGATCAGACGACTTCCTCTCACCTGAGGCTTCCATATAAAGACCAGGCAGGTGGAGCAGCTACAAGGTAATCCAGCACCATAGCATCCAGCAGAGGGAGCTCCAGGGCTGGAAACTTAACCCCTGGTTTCAAGGACTTTTCTTAGAGCTGGAAGCAGCTACAGCAGACACAGATCCTCTAGTCCTGCTGGGATCTGTGACAGTACCTTTATTACCCTTCATAAGCGTATCCGCGTACTACACGTAGAGTGGAGACATGCACACAGCTTTTCCCCTCCTCCCTGCTGTGTGAGGAGCCGTGCTTGTGTTGTGCTTTGATGGCAAGTGCTCTTTAGTGACATCCGGTGGCTGAAGCTGATATTGCAGCTTGAGTTGAGATTGCAGCTCCATACAACTTCACTCTTTTGAACACTGCTGTAAAAGGTTTCTTTTTTAATTGCCATAATTCTTTTAGTTTTTATTGTTAAACGTATACAAATTGATGTCACTTGGATAACCACAGGGAAACATTAATAACTAGAAAAGGTTGCAGTTAGGGGTGTCAAATTGGGAATGTAAATTAGTCATTAATAAAAAATTGAATTTATAAGAGCGTTGGAGATCTGGGGGACGAAAATCAGGGTAGGCACATGTAGGGTAACATCTGACAAGAGAAAAACTGCACTAATGAGATATAATACTGAGATCTGATGGTTTAAACAGTGTTGTACTGTGAGAGTTACATTTGACCCAAAGCCAGCTGGTGACCTGTGGATGGAGACAGCTAGTCAGAGGCTTAATAAGGAACAGGGAGGTCCATCTGCAGCAGAGTCTACCATGCAGGAGGCTGACACAGAGGACAGTGAGGAAGAACACCCTACATATGGGGTGAGTACCAAATGCCATCTCCTGGTACTCATCTGAGGAGCTCACTAAAAAGTTATGTGCACCCCTGAATATAACACCTTCCTTCCTCAGTTCTATCTTCTGCTATGTAGAGGATAAAGTCGCCACAAAGTGGGGCAGCACTTATAACTCCTTCTGTTCTAGCTGGTGTGTCCCCCCCCCCCCCCCCCCCCTCTCTTGTGGTGGATTGTCATTACTCTCTGTCTGCTTCAGCCAGCTGCTCAGCTGCGTGTCACAGCGGCGTTGTCACTATCTATTAATTACTTAATCAATAAGGTCCTTTAATGGCGTACATAGGATTCCCGAGAGGTTTAAGCGCAGTCAGGACACAACTTCCACATTTACATCTAAATGAGAGAAGAGTCCGGAGTGTGCTGTCCTCATGGGCTCATCAGACAGCAGCTGGTGACTGAGCCTGGAACACCGGCGCTGTTCAACGTTAACCCAATAAAATGTCTTCCCACCCATTTGAAAATAATGGGTAGTGATAAGTAGAGATGGTCAAATTTTTCGACTAGCTGACTTTGTGAGCTGATTGCAAAGCCCCTGAACATGGTATCATCACCAAATATGCCGGAGATGTAGAGAAGGGTTGTGGGAACATTTTAAAAAAAAAAAAAAGTTTTGCTCTAGCACATGCAGTTTTTGCATAAATTAAGTTAATAAAACTAAGTCGAAATTCCGATTTTCGAAATTTTGACTTGAATTTGAACTTAATTTATGCAAAAACTATTCGTGTTAGAGCCATACTTTTTTTTGTAGTATACCCACAACACTTCTGTACATCTCCAGCAAGTTTGGTGATAACAACATGTTCAGGGGCTTTGCAATTAACTTGAAATTGTCGAAATGGTAAAAAAAAAAATTAATTCGACCATCTCTAGTGATGAGCAGCATAGGAAATATTTGAATTTGCGATATTTCATGAATAATTCTACTAATATTTGATTCGATATTCACGGACATATATGCACAATTATAATCGCCTCCCGATTACCTTCAAAATGTATGGTCACATGTGCTATATCTTTTCGCATTGCGAATATATATTTACAATCCATGGCCATAAGCATCCCGATGGTGAATATCGCGAATATTCAAAATTGTGAATCTCCGCCGCCATATTCACGAAACTTGCGAATTTTCGAATGGCCGTTATTCGCAATTCAAGCTCAACACTAACAATGGGTACAAGAAAAAGAATGTACTGCAATTTAACATTTGTAATGTACCTTCATAGGCAGAACCTTTGTAGATATATTGGGAATACTTTGCCTCTATGTACTATGTATCACGCAGGCATTTATAATGAGCCAGATAAGGCCATTAAAATAAAACCACATTAATCCACATACACATCATAAATTAATCTGCATTTAAAATATTCGATCAGTGCCACAAAAACTTGTTGGTTCTGCCAGTAATACAGCTTCCTGTGGGGAAGTGACAACAATGCTGCATTGCTCCTGAATTTAGAACAGCTGTAACTCCTATGTAGGCAGTGCCTGATGGTACTATAACGGGATGAGAAGATGCTGAACGCATGTCTATCCTCATTGTTACAGCCTATAGCTTGTCAATCAACACCTTGCCACACCCAGTTACACCCACTAATTCTAGGTCTGCTGAAACCCTCTGTGAGCTGCAGTGTCTGAGAGGGGGAGCATTGGTGACACAAAAGTAATATAGGATCTTGCAAGGTAATTTTTTATTTTATTTTATGAGCATTGCACAGAGGAGTGAAGATCAGGACCCAGCAGATGAGTGAGGATAGACATGACACAGGGGAATGAAGATCAGGACCCAGCAGAGCAGTGAGGATAGACATGACACAGAGGAATGAAGAAGATCAGGACCCAGCAGAGAAGTGAGGATAGATAGACATGACACACAGGAATGAAGTTCAGGACCCAGCAGAGGAGTGAGGATAGACATGGCGCAGAGGAATATAGAACAGGACTCAGCAGATAAGTGAGGACAGAGATAACACAGAGAGGGGTAAGTGGGTGCAGTGTGATGGCACCCTGCTTTCTCTACACTCCACAATGTTAATCCTCCATCCAGCCCGGAATCGCCTTCTCTGCTCTGAGTTTACAAATGGCCAATAAATAAATCGGCAGCAATTACCGCCAACTACGGAGCGTTTATTTAGTATTGTAGGACGCGCACCATCAATTATGAGCCGCCGCGTCTGCTGGAACGTCTCTCCAAATCATCAGGAAGGATTCAGAAACAGATGATGTGTGGAGCACATAGAATAACACAGGAGCTTGCAATCTAATATCCCAACAGCTCACTCACTATACTTATACATGAAGATGACTCAGACATTCTCATCCAACAACACTCAGCCCATCCCATGAGTCTGTACCAGAGGAGCTGACAATCTAATGTTCATCAGCCACACAGTGATGTCCACACTGGCGTAATTAAGTATTCGCAGTTGTGGCGATGGTGCGTCAAGACGAACGAGAGCTAATAAAACCTCCATGTAGAAACCAACGTTCTTGTCTTTGCCATAATAACATGTTTATATTTGGATGCCGGAGGAGATCCACCTGGAGATGCTGGTCCTGGTGCCACACTTCAGCATCACATCGTCATACGAAAGAAGTAATTCCGAATGTACCATTCCTGTCCTAACATGTTTATAGTAATTTAACAAATGATTACATATAAAAATTTAATTAGTATAGTCTCCTGGCCTCACACCCATTCCTCCTAAAGGGTTAAAAATAAGTTTATAAATAAAGCTATTCACATAAAACAGTAATTAAATGAATGAAATAAAATCAAAGAACATAGGAAGGCACCTGGCCGGGGCTGAGCGCTGCTGCCGGAGGCCGGCTGTGACTACTACAGAAGGTAGCGTTTGCTAAGCATGGGCGTATCTTCCCCATGACAGTTTCCCTGCCGGCGGTCCTAGGGAGATTAGTGCCCTGGGCACCCCCTCTGGTTACTGAGGGGGGGTTGGGTGCGTGTGTGGTAAGGGAGGTGCTCTGTTATGGACGGAGGTGAAACATATGTTCAAACAACCCCCCGGAAAAGCATCTCCACAATGCTCATGCCTAAAACTGCCACTGGCTTCATGCTTGGCCAGGTGGATTGCGAAGGCTCTTCCCTTTAAAAAGTATACCGTATTTTTTGGACTATAAGACACACCGGACCATAAGATGAACCCAGTTTTACGAGCAGAAAACCAGAAAAAAAATATTTAATAAGTTTTCACATCAATTGGGCTAATGCAATGGATTAAATTAATGCAATACTCAATTCAGCCAGTAGATGTCACTAGCAGCGGTACACTCACAGCACAGCAAAACGTCATCTTCCTCACTGACTGGTAGGAGGGGTGCCAACAGCTGCAGAGTCAACAGCCTTCAACCCAAAGAACACCATCCCCACTGTGAAACATGGTGGTGGGAACCTCATGCTTTGGGGTGTTTTTCAGCCAATGGACCAGGGAACCTAATCACAGTAAACGGCACCATGAAAAAAGAGCAATATGAGGATTCTCAACGACAACATCAGGCGGTCTGCAGAGAAACTTGGCCTTGGGCACCAGGACACCTGACCGGGCAGTGCTGAGCTGCTTGCTTACCCCCTTTTACCCAAATCCCTTGAAATAAAGACACAGAGACTTAACTTCTTTGGAACTTGTATGTATTAAAGTGTGTGGAATTACATAAAAGGCCACAGCTTATCAAAATACTGACAAAAACCTTGACAGTGCCGATATTCTTAAATATATATTAATTATTAAAACACTAACTTTAAATATAAACTTAAATAATTTTAAATAAACATAGTGAACACCGTCCGTACCAGCCACCTGCCCTTTTAAATCCAGCATGGTGGGTACTTCCAATTAAACAAACCTGCTGTTAAAACAGGCAAATAAACCAAACTAGGGCCTAAACTCTCTATAAAATACCACCTTTTGACGACTGCCATCCCTAAACAAGCATGTCACCAACTATTTAAACCTTAAGATCTCTCTTGGCACTGGTGAGGACCCGCTTGCTGTGACAAATACATTCCACTACACTTGTCTCTTCCTTGGTCATCTCTGTCAGTTCCTGCAGCACCTCCCCTGGATCACAGGATACACAATTCTCTGCATCGTAGACAGTCTCCTGGCCGAGCACCCCCTCTAAGTTCTCCCAGGGGAGGTGGGTTGCTGGTGAGTAGTGATGAGCGACTAGGCGATATTTGAATTTGTGTAATTTTGCAAATACCCTCAATGATTTTCGATTATCTGCATTTGTGCACATGAATCGCGATAAAAAAATCACAATGCATGCAGGTCAATGGAGCTCGGATATTCGACTTGGAGAATATACATCATTTCCGGCATAAAATCACAATCATGATTATATAATCAAGCTCAACGCAACTGGTGAGTCACAGACTTACGGACTCTATGACTCACCTGCAGTCCTCCAGAGACCCAGAGGTGATCTGTGCTTGAGCGGCCATGCACTTGATAGGTGGGCACGCTGGGGGAACATCTGTACATGGGAAAAAACTGATGCCAGCCCCACAATGATGCCGTCCTGGGTAACAGCCCATATTGCCTTTATCAAACATCCTTGTAGCTGTGGGGGGAGGTTAACGTTTGCAGTGTGTCCAAGGCTGAGAAAAGTAATTTTAATGCATCAGCTTTATAGTATGTGTTTGCCCTCTGCCCCTGCTGTATATATACATATATTGGCATGGGTCGTGCCAGAAAGACATATTTCCCCTACATGCAGGCTGTGATCCCATTGAGTGGTTCATCCTGGAAGGAGTTCGGGATAGTATTGCTCAGTAACCGTTGGTTGCTGAACAGTTTTTTATTTAATTTTGGCTATAGGGTCCCAAACTCTGGGATAGGAAGGATGGAAATGGGTGGGCCTTCTTATTCCCCCAAGAACACTCCAATTGTTAACACCTGTTTGCAGGTAAGTGGACAGAGGTGTGTCTCCGCAAAAGGATTAGAGACCAGTGTATCAGGGCTCCTGATGGAAGCCACAGACACGGCGTCTGACCAAGTAGGAGACAGGGCACACAAGGAGTGTGGAGCCCAGGCCTGGTGGAGCAGTGGATATAGGGGGGCACACAAGGAGTGTGGGGCCCAGGCCTGCTGGAGCAGTGGATATAGGGGGGCACACAAGGAGTGTGGGGCCCAGGCCTGTTGCTGCTGGGAAGCAGAGTGTAGGACAACGATTTATGTTACATGTTTGGAAAACCACGAGGCTTGGCATTTTCAATTGACTTTTGTTTTGTTTGGTTATTTGGATATGCAAGGGTGAGTTTTGTTTGAACACATGTTTGGTGGATGTATCTCATTTACAGATGCCATTTGAGGTGATCCCCCACAATATATATATATATATATATCAGTAGAACATTGACAGCCATATTACTCGTAGCATGCCATATACGCCACTATGGGGTTAAACCATGGGTGATGCCTCTGTACTACAGAGATTTCAAATGAGTACTAATAAGGCAGCAGTGCCTTGGTATATACATACATACATTCCATAAGATGGTAAAAGGTTCCCCCTAGGCCATATAAAGGAAATGTTAATGAAAGTGACCACTGGATGCCTTAATTCTTTCCCATCGTTCCCAAGGTCTGTGATGTCTATTGGGCCTCAGATGCTTTGGCCCATGGGTTACCTTGTGTTGCTTCAAGAGCTTCGTTGCACATTCACATTGACTTGAAGGAGAAACGCAACTCAAACAATGTTGGATCCCTCGAAATAAACGATTTACGTGTAAGCAGCAGATCACATCAGTACTAAAGAAATAATAACAGCCCCTCTCCTTTCTTTGAGGTGTTTCCTTTATTCAGGATAATTCTCATTTATTATCTCCGTCCCGGCACTCCACTATCCGGTGAAAATTCTGAGGGTCGATATTTCTAGTAAGAAGCCCAGGAGGCAGATAAGAGCCATTTAATATTCATTAAAAGATGACCGGCCATATCACAAGAGCGCATTTTATTGTCCATTGTTCGCGCAGATTACAATGGCTGGCCTCCCAAGCCCTCGGCACACCCTCCGGCCCCTCTCTACATCCCATTTAATAGCCCTCATTTTCTCATCTCTCTAATGATGTGTGTCGTGGTTTGATAATTAATCCAGATAATCGGGTCACGGCTCTGGACCCTGAACATTGTCCCGCTTCCCATTAAAATGACGGGAACGTTTTATATATGGCATGTAGGGGGGGGGGGGGGCTAACAATGGAGCCCTGAGACAGATATAACGATATCGAAGACCTTGAAAAATCCTTCAACGTAGGAGATTGAGCTACAGGGCCCTATTGATTCCATTGGCCAACCAAGGTCTTCTGCTATTTGCCACCTTTGCCCATTTTTGCCCGTTTGCCCCTTTATTCTCTCCCCCATGATGGCTTTGGTTGGCTATTTTAGGATATTTAATATTAAGACTGTTGATATTTTGTTTTGAGAGACATGTCTGCCCTCTCCTCTCCGGCTCTGAGGATGTTATCTTCTGTGGAAATCTTTCCATTATCCCCACAAGAGGTTGAGACTTGTAATTGTCCGCGTTCTTGGCTCGGCGCTACGGCTTCTATTAATCCATCGGGATAACGGTGACAGATCTGTACAGAGAAGGCCCCTCCATAATTCATGAGGATCCAGGACAATTTAAACCACCAGTAGATACCATTAATGCCTTGTTGGCCCTCGGCAGGGCTGTACGGGAGAACGTGGCGGCTCGTCTCTCCTGTGTCGTTCTTCTATGGCAGATATCACGGACATGCTATGTCGAAGCGCGAGAGGATACATGCCTGGCATGCACCGTTTAATTGGCAGGATAGTCAGTAAAGCGTGGGATCAAAGGGGTTAAACTGAGATTTCGTTTAACACCCGGTTCTGTTCATTAATATGCAAAGTTATATTACAGAATAACCAACGATGAGCGCACACTGGAAAAATAACACAAGTAAAAAAGTAAGTACACCCCTGATGTTGTGTTGAATGGTTTTATAATACCTTTTCATGGGACAACACTGAAGATATGACACTGTGGGACAATGTTATGTAGTCAGTGTACAGCTTGTATAATAGTGTAAATTTGTTCTTAGCTCAAACTTACTAAACACACAGCCAATAATGGCTAAACCTCTGGAAACATAAAAAAGTAAATAATAAGTAAGTAATAAATAAGTAAAGTATGGTAAATAGTTCATAATGTCTTCTCATGGGACACCACTGAAGAGTTGACACTTTGATACAATGTAATGTATTCAGTGTACAGCTTGTATAACAGAGATTGCAGCACTGGAGAGGGGGGCACGATTGCAGTACTGGAGAGGGGGGCACGATTGCAGTACTGGAGAGGGGGGCAGGATTGCGGCACTGGAGAGGAGCAGAGTTGCAGCACTGGAGAGGAGCAGAGTTGCAGCACTGGAGAGTAGGACAGGATTGCAGCAGTGGAGAGGGGCCAGGATTGCAGCACTGGACAGGAGCAGAGTTGGAGAGGGGGCAGGATTGGAGAGGGGGCAGGATTGCAGCACTGGAGAGGGGGCAGGATTGCAGCATCGGAGGAGCCAGGATTGCAGCACTGGAGAGGGGAACAGGATTGCAGTACTGGAGAGGGGGGCAGGATTGCAATACTGGAGCAGGGGTTGGGATTTCAGCACTGGAGAGGGGGGCAGGATTCCAGCACTGGAGAGAGGGCAGGGTTCAAGGACTGGAGAGGGGGGCAGGATTGCCGCACCGGAGGTGGGCAGTACTGGATGGGGCCAGTATTGCAGTCCTTGAGAGGGGCAGTATTGCAGCACAAGAAGGAGGGGGGACAAGTTATATGTTCGGTGTTTCTCTGGCTTCCTGGACAACTTACCTGTAATGAATAATTTAAGAAGATCCTTCCTCTCTCCCTGGCTCTGATGCATAAGAGCACTGTGATTGCTTGGCAATTTTGTGATTTCAATGAAAGTCTCCTTTGAAAGTACACTAACAAAAATTCCCATTGTAAACCATTATAAACGCCCCCCATGGCCACTAGCAATATTGCACCCTGTGTTAACCCCAGGAAGCCTGGCGAAAAATATGGAATCTCTCCTACGATTCCACAGAACAGCATTGTGGAGCCATAAGCCACCATCATCCCAGCTCAGAGGTAAGTCAAACTTTCATTTTACATGTGTATGTTTTTAAACATTGAGTTTACATCCGCTTTAAGTGGAAGGGTTCGGAGATCCACATTATGGCTGACTCACAGTTCAGTTGAAGTCTGACCGGTGATATATGATTACAATCCACCCAAGAATCATAAAAATACATAATTGAGTGGAGTAAGTAAATACATAGGAGCAGCAGTCCGGTTACTTCGGCCGGCCATGAATTAAAGATGAGATTTGTTTCCGTACACCGCCGCTGGCAAATCTCCTGGAGTCAGATGACTTAGTATAAAAAATTGAGCGGTGAGCAGAATGAAGTGAACCTGTGCGGGGTCAGCTGAAGAACTTTCACTGGAAAAATCACCGTTCCTTTTACTAATGAAGTCATGTGATCACGACAGTGCCGGCCAAGCTACAAAAACTAGGCCATCGCTCAATAACAAAAAACATTTTTTTTTGGTTCACTTCTGCTGGATCTGTTCTTCCCTGGCGAATGAAGGGTCTTTGTATCAGAACAAGTCCTCTCCTGTTTTTCTCAGAACTTTCTAACTCATACCTGCAATTTTATATTTCATGAACTTATGGAAACAAATCAGGGACCAGCCCTTCCTGAAAGTGTGTGTTGTTATGGGAAACTATGGGGACCAATAGGAGCCCAGGCCAGTCAGCAAAAGCATCTCCTCTAAGTAATTTTAAGATGTTCGATTGTCTGTTAAAGTGTACCTGAACTCTGGACAATTTTGTAAACAAAACCCATAGCTGAGCACCCCACACCGGGAAAATAAAAAAAATACCATGTGTTAACACATTTAAGCTCCTGCATTCCATTAACCCCTGCCACCACCATTGTATTGTTAATCATTTATACCAATCAAAATCTTCCAGACCGTTACTTGATTTCCAGACATCCTGCTTATAGTTTACCCAAAATATGTATATAAAACTTTGACCTCTGAGCCGGAATGAAGGTGGTGTAGCACTCCACAATCCTATGATATACGTACCTGCGTACCCTGATGTTCCATTTATATCTATAGTTAATTCATTGCAATATTGTGAGTAGCCACCGGGGGTGCCAAATAATAATGGTTTTCTATGGCAAAAGGTTCTTTGTGTAGTTTTCAATAGACAGAGTGATCAGGCACTTTCCTGACTGTCACTGCTCTCAGAAGATGTCAGGCTTCCTCCCGGCCGCAGATGTGCATTATTACGGAGAAAGTGGGGATATTTGGGTTTAATTTCTTACAGGTGAAAGGTTTTCTGTTGCCTTCTATTATCTTCACTACTAGTGCCAATCACAGCAATTACAATAGCGGGTAATAGGTTCGCTTTATTGACCCCGGGGTAACTCCCTGCAGTACTGGTAACCATGGTGACACCCTGGGCTCACAGGAAGTAGAAAGTCATCATTCCAAGAATAAAGAGCAAAGGGACAGCGCAGGATAGGAGTAGAATGCTGCAGCAAGATTTCCTTTTCACAGTAACCTCATTTTGTTAATACTGCAATTGCTCGCTACGTTTTCATCACTAAGGTGCTGCCATTTCCTTTGTATTGCTAGGCCTCGTACGGCTTCGCCCTATTGGACACCACGATACAAAGCACCACAGGGGTTTATTCTGGGCTAATTGCGATTATTTCTGTTACTATTTATCGGAGGCATTCACAATCTCTCACTCTGTAATTATTCACAAGGCAAAGGCGTCCGCCGCAATGCCGAGTAGGAGAAGACATCTGCTTCTTGTTAAACACAAACAGCTCGGCGATGACATCATAACGCCAAACGGCGCTAACCGTATTGTACCGCATCACTCGCCTCCGCTAATTGATCTGAGGGCGATTTATATTGTGTTGAGAAAAGATTGATTCCGCTTTATATGGAGGAGCCGGGCTACTGAGGGGAGACGATTAAAGGGGAAAAGGATCGAGGAGCGGTCAGGGATCAGAGGAGACTCCCACGTCTGGGAGGTGATGTGGTTATCATTAGGGTGGCACAGTCATGCATCACCTCTCCCCCAAATTACCAGTGCTGCACACCGGAACCAATAAACGCAACGACCTTCCTGGAACTAAAGGCCGCAGATGAGAAATGCTTTTCGCTTGGGCGCACCCGAGGACTCATTTTACTCACTTTTTTCCATTAAATTATAAAGCTGTGACACTATGAAGGAATAAAAGGGAAGAAGGTATATGCTGTGTGGGGAATCAGCCTCGCAATCACGGCAAACCATACGACAGGTTCTCTTTAGGGCTCCTGCCCTTATTTATTCAATAAGTCCCAACAGAAATGACCCTCGCAGTGGTTAATCCACAACACAAATGTCTTTGGAAATGCCAATCCTCCTGGCTTGCACAAGGTCCAACACAGACTCTTCCCTTTAGCTCAGGAAAAGCTATAACAGCCTGGCACCTAGACGTCCCCAGCCTGGGCTACACACTCCCTGTGTGCCCCCTGGTATCGGCTGCTCCAGCAGCACAGTGTCTCCCCACCGCATCAGGAAGCCCTGACTGACTGGTCCCAGCTCCTTTTGTGGAGACACACCCGGCCATCTCATTAGGGTCCAGCAGGTGTATCTTGGTGGAGTGGGAGGCCCACCCCCACCCAGTTCCTTCCCACCCAGTTCCTTCCATCCCCACTCCAGAATCCAGATCCTTATAACCAAAAACATCCTACTGTTGCTCTCCCACACTACTCTGGACCCCCTTTAGGACACACCAGCAGACCCCTTCACTGCCGCACATGGACCACTTCCACCATGACACCATAAATAAAGAGGGAAGGAGGAGAAGAAGGGATGGATGGTGCTGGATGTCCTCCAGCCAATAGATCCTGCCATAAAGACTGTTCATGGACTTCCTGTTTTAAGGCTCATTTACAGTTGTGGTTTTCAACCGCCAGGTAAACAACACATAAAGGTAATTACCGTAACAATAGGCTATGTTCCCACATAGGCAATTAATGGCTCGAATGTAATTGCGCTGTTGATCGCTAGTGTTGAGCTCGAATATTCGAATGACAAATATTTTTCGCAAATATCGTCAATTTGAGAATTCGCCAATATCTCGAATATGTCAGTGGATATTCGCAATTCCGAGTATTCGCAATATGGCCATGTATTGCGAAAATAATATTCGCATTGCGAAAATAAACATAGCATGTGACCATTCATGTTAAAGATTTTCGCAATGCGAATATGATTTTCGCAATACATGGTCATACCGCAAATATTCGAATTTCCAAATATAGAATCGAATATTAGTACAATTATTCGTGAAATAATTCGAATATTGCCTATGCCGCTCATCACTATTGATCGCGTCCATTTAGTTGAATGGCCTTGTCGATCGGGCGCATCTGGACCCGATAGATATGAATGGACGCAATTTTTGACCCTGTGTGGACCTGATCAAAATCCTCTATAGACCCATTTTTTTTTTTTCTATCGCGTTTAAGATCCCCTGGTTAAACGCTCCCAATCACGCCAGCAATCAGCCCTGGATCGACGCGCGTGGTTAAAATTGCATCCACACTTTTTGGGAACATAGCTTTAGGAGTCCGCCCGTGGGTTTTCAGACTTCAGCCCAATTGGACAGCCATGGGGTCCTAATCTAGGCGAACGCCTGCACCATATGCAGCCACTTGCAGGCAGTCATTTCAAGAGCTGCTGTGGGCTGAAAGCAACTCGGGAAATGACAACCCTTGCTTCCTATCTGCTAATTGTGTTCTGTGTTGTCACCTTGTCACCGTAGAAACAGCTGGCCAATAAAACACAAGTATGGTCTGTAGTTGTCATCGTCATGAGAGCACATGAAGTGACTGCAAAGTATCTGCAATAGAGCAGCAGGGAAGGAAACGTTCCAGATTCTTCCTGAATCCCGCCTGCGGCCTGCAGGTACCGGCGATGCTCGCTCTGGGTCGGATGGGGCCGCAGAACGCAGATTAAAGGACGATTAAGCAATAAAAGCTCTGCGTTGCTCTATTAAGGGGGCTCGGCGGGGAAATTTGGAAAGTTTGGGTTTTACAAATGTTAACAGATCATAAAGCTTCGCCGGGACGGTGGGAGACGCTCCTCCTCGTCCCCGTTCCCTAATTAAAATCATTATAGCTCAGGTTCCCCGGTAATCACTCGGAGAGGCCATTACAGGAACATCTTACGATGATTAACAGCGCAGAAGAGCGAAGCGTCAGCACATTGTCTTCAAAAGTAAATGGATGGTAACAAATTACCTTTACAGAGCAAGTGGGGATTGCAGGAAGTTCAGCGAGGCAGCCGTGACCTACACTTGCCTGGGAACGCGGTGGTGGAGGGGTACGTCGCCATGCTGGGGGGCCACGCTGGGACTTGACGCATATGCTGATCTCACTGCACATCATGAGCACTTCACAGTGTGCAGTATGTTAAACATGGTTCGTCATCATCTAACACGTCCCTCTCCTGCCTGGCGGCCTTCAGGGCTGATGGATCTAGAGAGGAGTGAGGCAGGGTGCTGGGATGTGTTCTGGAAGCTTTGTACAGCACTCTGGCTGTCCACCAGCCAAGATCTGCCTCCATTGCATAGAGAAGCACAGATGCTCAGTAGGTCTAAAATATAGTTTCATCATGATGGGGCTTAAAATAAAATGTTAAACATTTTTTGCTTGGCTTCCCTTAACGCTGTGGTTCCTCCTACTGGCCACCATAGATGGGAAATCTACTGTATTTTTCAGACTATAAGACGCAGGTTCTTACCATAAAAATCAACGTGAAAGTGTCCCTGCGCCTTATGGTCCAAATATGTAAAAAATAATGTTATAATTTTTTTTCTTTTTTGCGATTCTCTAAATCACCCCAGCCCACAACGTGTACAGGGGAGGGCAGAAATTTTAAGCAGTGTACACCGTACCGTGCCATTTAGGAGGTTAAATCATAAAGCAGTCAGTAGAAGTCTGTGTTACCTATGACATCATAACTAGAGACGGTCACATTTTATGACTAGCTGACTTTGTGAGCTGATTGCAAAGTCTCTGAACATGGGACTCTAGATGTAGAGAAGGGTTGTGGTAACATTTGAAAAACAAAAAAAAGTTTTGCTCTAGCACATGTAGTTTTTCATTAATTAAGTTCAAAATCGAAATTCCAATTTTCGAAATCTTGACTTTGAACTTAATTTATGCAAAAGTAACAAGTGCAAGAGCAAAACTTTCCAAATGCTCCCACAACCCTTCTCTACATCTCCAGCAATTTGATGATGGTGATGATACCATGTTCAGACTTTACAATTAACTCAAAATCGTCAAAATGTTAAAACAGTTTTTCGAAAATTCAACCAACTCTTATAACTCATAACTTTTTTGTTTTGCAAAAATATATCATTAACACCCACCTTTCTCCTATCCTGCATATACTAGCCCCCGGTCATACAGAGGGGAGCACCATGGCAAGGTCAGACAGGAAATAAATTTCAAGGTACCTACATGTGGAAGTCTAGGGGTGCGTGTAAACATTGCCATTCACAGCAGAGGACTCTCTACAAGTATGGAAGAAAATATAAAAAGTAGCTTAAGCTGACCTTAAAAGAGGATCTAAAAAATAAGACACTAGCTTTCACTATTAAAGTTGGACCAAGCTGAGTTCATCACTCTGCTTCTAGTTCTTTTAGGGTCCATTTACAGGCTAAAACCACGACAACCTGGACTCAGAAGAAGTGGATTTAATGGCAATGGCCATTGGACTGAGGGCATCTAGTGGCAGAAAAATGTACTGCAGGAGAAATCTGTGGATTGAAGGTTAATGTTACATCAAAAGCTGCTTATGTTTATCTGGGGCCAAACTGGTTAAAAGTATCAGGATCACCTTTCCCGGGACTGCTGTCCCTCTGGCATGTTATTCATGTATTCCATTGAAATAATAACATTTCCAGCATAGTGAGGCACGCTATAGTGAATTTATGTTAATTACCCCCAAGTCCCTTGAGGGAGAAGCAGCAGGGACTCGGGTGTGATTGTCATCAGCTGGACCAGAGATTCTACCCCTCACTATGCCAACGCTCTACAAGGAGTCTGCCGATTGCCAACGGAGATCAGTTTCCCTCATTATCTAAAAATACTCTGCAGGTTAAAGTGGACCTATCACCTGCTATCACTTGTTATGATTAGCAGCACAATCCCTGAAAATAGAGCAGAATGCAGCTGAGTAAAAATACTTACCTGTAATGAGTATACCATGTGCCTCATCCCCCCTCCTCTCTCCTTCTCCGAGCTGCAGCACAGAAGACATCCCACATCTCTGAGAGCAGTGACAGCTGGGAAAGTACCTGAACGCGCTGTGTAATGAAAACTATACGGACACATCTTCCCCATTGAAAACCATTTTATGGTGCCCCTAATGGCCACTTGCGATATTGCACTGGATAAACCCTCAGAAGCCCCCTGGCAGATAAACATGGAATTATTCCAGGGAACAGCAGGCATGTATATATTTGAATTGTGGGGTTCTACAATACCATCGTGCAGTCTAAGGAGTAAGGCTATATTGACGGCTCCGCCGGCACCCCCTGCGCTAAGCGCATTGGAGCCCATGCAGA
>CM070043.1:33554509-33569440 GCA_036250615.1 Ptychadena robeensis | reverse complement strand
GGGGGGCGATGACTGTAATTGGGGAGGGGTATAATAACGATACTGTTTTTTGAGGTGGTTGTTTACCAGTGCAGGCACTATGAGCAGGTCATGGGGGGCCAGGCCTCCCAGTCAGGTCTGAACCCCCCCTCACCACCTGACCTGTGAGATGTAGGCGTGCCCCCCTGATTGGCCGCATGTGTACCCCGTTCCTGGCGTCAACCCTGTTGTGTCACACTTGAGTAGGCACAAACTTGTTTTGGGGAGCATTGGCTATACCTTTTAAGGGTATCATTTCTTTGGCACTGGAAGATCTCTGCTGAATCGTTTGTAATATCTCCTTTCCATAGTGGGGAGGGGTGGTGGTAGACCCTCCTAGGCCCAGGTTGGCCATACACTATACAATCTGATTGTACAATCTTCCACCATTAAGGAAAACATATGTCTATTCATAAAGGTGTCCTGTAGTGTCACTTGTCGCAAAGTCGTTTGCGGCCATCGTGACTGAGCGGACGCGCTTCAGATAATGGCGGTCACGCCTGCGTCCTGCTCCTTGTACCGTTCTTATAACTCTTTCTGCAATAAGTCTGTTTGTTTCCATGGTGATCACAGTTCAGCCAAAAGATTTTCTATGTATTCATCTTCTCGTGAAGTCCTGAGCGGCTTCTTTTTCACGGCCTGAGATGTGCAGCGAGAACGATTAATTGGCCGACTCGAGTCTGGCTAAGAATGGTCTCCTGTTGCCTTCTCTATCTGAAAATATAGGGGGGTGACACCGCCATTCAGAGCCTGCGGCTATACAAGATCCGGTGACCCCCTCCTTCCTTCAACCTGCTTAGTGGGCTACGTATCCATTCATGTTGTGTCTTCAGCGCCTGAAACATGTTGGCTTAACATCATTATTCAATGCACTATATCATTTTGCGGCAGATCAACCGCCATGCACACTCGCAGCAAACGATTGCCCGTGGATCAAAGTCACCCACCTGGAGCAACTGATCCTGGGTGCTCCAAAGATCAATAGGCCAAGAACACACATGTCATTGGTCGCATTACTTTGGATGAGGACAAAGGGTGCGCAGCTGATTCAACCGGTCATGACAACCGGGCAATCCGCCGTGAAATTGGCCGCACATCGCACCATCTATGGCCAGCTTTACTACTGGTGACAATCAGTAGAAGTCATTGCTCTGGAGTCATCACTTCTCTGACTCCCCTATTTGTGTTTAAATCTCAGCTTTAGCTATTGATCTTTGTAAACTCTGGGCAAGTGGTAAGCAAATATTACAAAACAAATGAGTTCACAAATAATGAATATTTACTCGAATAAACCAACAACGAAAAAAGTTTTGGTCAGTAAAATCAAATACAAGGGTCACACAAATCCCGTTCGATCGCCTTTTCTTTGGATGGGGATGAGTACCAAATGGGAATTTGGTGCACATCGATTCGCTGAACAATCAATAGTGACGTGGTGACGTCACCATGCTCCGCTCAATCATCCGTCTATCGAGCAGGTATCGACCCGTGTATGGGCTCTGGGGAAGTGCATGAAAAAGGGTGTAAAGCCTCTCACACATAGTTTTTTCATTCGATCGATCGCCGCGAGCACACAGGTGGGTTGATTGAAAAGGAGTTGCATGAAAAAACAGGGACGGCACCATCTCATCCAGCGCTGTCCTGTCAGTACTGAACTGGACGAGATGGAGCCGCCTGGCGAAGATCAGAGCCCCAGCAGCGCATACTTAACTGTCTGGGCTGTCCCGGTGGCCCCGATCTTCTGAGCTAGCTTATCCCTTCTGAGCTGGCTTGAAGCCGATAACCCACCCCCAGTGACGTGATGACGTCAAATCTCTTCTTCCACCTCTTCTTTTTCTCTCTTCTACTTCTCTCTCTTCTTCTTTCCTTCTTTTCCTTCTTTACCATCGTCATACCTCTTTTCTTCTTATTTACCCTCTTCTCCATCTCCTCCTTTTCCCTCTTGTTTTTTTTCCTATTGCCCCCTCTTTTCTTCTTCTTTCCTCTCATCTTTTCTTTCTTCTTCCACTTCTACTTCTTACCTTTCCACTTCTTCCCTCTCTCTCTTTTTTTTCCCCCTTTCTTTTCTTCCCCATCTTCTTCTTACATCTCTTATTCTTCTTCTTCTAGTGTTGAGCGAGAATATTCGAAAGTCAAATATATTCAACGAATATCCGACATTCGTGAATTCACAATATTTCACAAAATGTGCGCTCGGATATTTGCAATGGCGAATATTCGTCATATTATGCTTCAACATTATTTACAACATATTGTGCATATTTATGTGCATTGCAAATGGATTTGCGCAGTACGCACAATTCTCGTGCTGGCTAAGATCACAGAATGAAGAATGGTTTGCGAATCATTGCGGATAATTGCGCACAGCTACGTGCGATGTGAGGCAATAGAATACAGTCAAATCGAATTTTACGAATTTCAAATGTTCTTTAATATATTCGTGAAATAACGCAAATTTGAATATACCATATGCTGCTCAACACTATTCTTCTTTACCCTCTTCTCTCTTGTTTTTCTTCTTCTGCCCCTCTTCTTCTTATAATGTACCCCCTTCTTTCCTCTCTTCTTCTTATTCTTCTCCCTCTCTTCGTTTTATTCCTCTTATTCTGTTGATTCTCTCCCTCTTCTTCTTCTTTCCCCCATTCTTTTTATTCCTCTTCTTTTGCTTGTCCCCTCCTTTTTTTCTCTCCCTCTTCTGATTCCTCCCGCTCTTCTTCTTTTCTTTTCTTCTTCTCCACCCCCTTTTCTTCCTATTCCTCTTCTTCTACTTGTCCCCTATTCTTCTTCTCTCCCTCTTCTTATTCTTTCCCCTCTTCTTCTTCTTTACCCCTACTGCTCTCCATCTCTCTTTTTTTACTTTTTTACTGTCTCTTCTCTCCTTTTTCTCAAACTTTTTCTCTTCTTCTAAACAGTTTACAACATTTATAAAATTTATCATTTATCGCAAATTACATCATGAATAAAGTTTCAGTCTGAGCATTACAGCTGCCTATTGTCGTCTGGTTGATCCCTGAACCTTACAAGTAGTAAACCTTACTTTCTGAGTACTAATTACTGGGAAGAGTCTTCTACAGAATTTATTATATCTCAGATTTATTATAGATCTCCCCCCAAAAAAGTCACTTCTGTGTGCCTTCCTGTTGTAGCTTCACATCATTCAGGGTTGGGCTTTCCAGATTTACAGGAACAGTACATTCATAACCTTAGTACCAATTGCTAAACTAAATCAGAGAGGTGCTCAATAGTTGTTTTATTCCAGTAATGGAAGGGTTGGTGCCCACTCTAATGTCAAATTAGTATGTGTAGAAGGAGGTCTTTATTGGTTACCCCATCCTACCAATCAGCTGAATTCTAACATTCAGAATAAAAATTTTCTCCACTCTAAGCTGCTGTGTGGCTTTAGCGCTTCCTGTTGATTTCATCATTTAAGTGACAGGTGCTCTTTAAACCAGGATTTAACTGCGGCAGCTGTTCTTGCTTTCTGCAGTAATCAGGGCCGACGTGATTAATAACAAACATTATTTTGGAAGTAGAGGATTATATGTTCTCTGCATTGGTTTTGTTCCACTTAGACGGCGAAGCTGCAATCTGCGGGCGACGTGTTATTACGGCAAAGTGGAGTAATTTATCCTTTATGGGAAGGAGGTCATGGGGACGCAAGTTTATTAAGTGCCATTATTTTAGTAGCAGTTGAATCTCTGTCATATCAGCCATGGAAGAGATACGGGAGATACTATTGGAGATGAGTTGACCAATGCCATTGACCATCACTGGGATGACCAATGATGGATGTCCTTCAAATGTTGGCGGGATCTGGGTGGTTCAGAACCCTGATAGATCAAAGGAGCAGCTTTACTGTGGCTTGGTAAAAGAAGCTGAAACATGTTGTATACATTTCACAATAGCAATCCATAAGGGAAAGGCGTTCATATTCCAGTCTGGACACAAGCCCCTGTGGGTGATGGACACAGCTGGTCCATGGGGCTGGATACCTGAATATAGCTGAGATGTAACTAAAGAGATCTCCCCTGTCCCTGTATAGGGCAGGGGTTCTTCCCTAGCCCTGCGAGATGACATCGGGTGGAGAAAGATGCTAGGCCAGAGACTGCAAAAGATGGCAATGGTTTCCTCCACATGGCTGGAACAGAACTGCGTGAAGTACATGATGACATCAATAAAGTACCAGTTCTCATACCAACTGGCAGTGGATTGGAACGTGTTCATGGGCCTGCATTGGGACTCTGCCACCAGGTGCAATAATCTGCAGGGGCCTACAGAGAAGGTCCTGGAAGATGCCAGCCAATGGATTCACCTGGGTGTTTATGCACCCATTACACAGAGGGGCAGTGCCAGCATTATAGTGTCAATCCCCCTTTACTAGATCAGATCTCACAGGGTTCCCAGTCTAGAGACATTTAGACAGTTTGCTCTGTGGTTTAAAAAAGGTCATCCAAAACACATATCCCTCCACAGAGTGTCATGTGCCGAGTTCAGCTGAATATTAATGTAAGGGGATTAAGAGAGTTCATGTGAGTTAAGGTGCCTATATACTCAGCGACGGGCACTCGACAGATAACCCATTTGAGCGCCGTGTGGTGATGTCACGATGAGTCTACTGAAGGGACAGCCCCTAGTCAGGTGCTCCATGCTAGGGACCAGGAAGGAGACCATCGGAGACCTAACGCTGGCTCCCCTGAGCCTTCTGGCCTCTGTGATCCGGTGCACGTGCACAGTATATGCATGCCGCCACTGTTCACATCTGCTGCCAGTGCTGCCTTTCTGGTGGGGTGGACTCCAACCTCTGCTTCCTGGTACTGCCAGGACCTACGTGTCACCCCTGCCGTTGCCACCACAACATTCTACTGCACAGGCCCCATGAATAACCACTGGGTATCCTTTCGCGGACCCTGGCCTTACTTGGGGTCAGGGCTCTGATTGTTTTGGACTACGCGCTGTGCGGTGGGGTCTATTAGCTGTTTGGAGTATTTGAGCTGGACTTGTTGCTCAGGACTAGAAATGGTCGAATTTATTTTAAAAATTTCGACCATTTCGACGGTTTTGACTTAATTGCAAAGCCCCTGAGCATGGTATCATCCCCAAATTTGCTGGAGATGTAGAGAAGGGTTGGGGGTATACTACACAAAAAAAGAAATTATGTCGCTAACACAAATCGTTTTTTCACAAATTAAGTTCAAAGTCAAGTAAAAATTTATTTCGGAATTTCGACTTTAACGTTAAACTTAATTTATGCAAAAATGACAAGTGCTAGAGCAAAACTTTTTTTTTCCAAATGTTCCTCTAACCCTTCTCTACATCTCCAGCAATTTTGGGGATAATACAGTTTTCAGTGGCTTTGCAATAAGCTTACAAATTTAAAAAGTCAAAAAATTCGACCATCTCTACTCAGGACTATGTTTGACCAGTTCAGCTAAGCGGGACCCTTTCCAGGCCTCGTGGTTAAATAAAGTTTCAGTTTGAGCATTAACAGCCACCTCATGTCGTCATGTTGATTCCTGAATGTTACAGAAGTCTCAGTTATACCAGGAGTATATCATGGAGTAAAAAAAGTAAGGTGCTTGACCACTCCAGAATATACAGGAGAAGACAAAGGTTGGCAAGGTCCACCTATGACTGATATATATCACCTTTTGGTGTGACAGACAATTTAATCACACAGGCTTATTAGAGATAGTGCCATTGTTTCATTCCAGGTGATAAGAAATTCTTCTCTGGCAGTAAAGTTGTGTTATTGGTCTTGTGGAAGAAAGGTAAAGAGAAAGGAGATGCAGTGAAAGGCATTGATGAGTTCCTGCTGCAGGGTACAGCTGCCTTTATTGGGAGAGTTGAAAGCAATTTATCAGTCAATTAGCTCTGGCTAATAGTGAATCTCTACTGTGAGCTAAAGAGACACCCCGCCGCATGCTGTTACCAGAGCGGAAGCAGTGCTCGCAACTAACCCCTTCCTCTCACAGTTGTACACAGCAGCCATAAACACACATTTTTGGCTTTAACAGTTTCCAGAGAAGATTTAAAGTGGAGATGCTGGCCAACAGAAATCAAGGGGTGCGCTGTGCAAGTAGCTGATGTGGTATAATATATGCTGTTACAATAATACGACTATACTGTATTAAAATAAAGTGGTTCTAACACAGAGAGAGAAAGCTGATCCAGGTTACAGGTTCTAAAAGTGTAGCGAACAGGGCTGGGCTTTGTAGTGCAGCAGCCGTTCAGATTTGGTTGATTATCTCCGGGTATCAATGCTTACACCAGCTCACACTCAGTAACAGAAGGTCCAGACAGCAAATAGGGGATATGTACAACTTTACTAGAGGGATTATGTCCAGTCTTTCCCCAAACCCTTTGGCAAGGATGGGGCAATACACTTGAGGAGCTAAAGTTCCAAACAGTGTCCCTATTGCTGCTGGGTCCCTTTCAGTATGGGTACCCAGGGGTACTAGAAGAATGATTGGCCTTGCGTCGGCTTCCTCTTACCAGATTTGACATGTAGGGACCCTTGGCTTTGGGTGCGGGAACCTGAAGCTAGAACTCCTCCAAGGGGCACTCCAGCCACAGAGAGCCTGACACCAGCCCATGGAAGAACAGAAGAGCCCAGAAGATTCTCTGTGAGTTTAATATATACCTTGGTTTGGGGAGGAAACTCATCACTAGTCGCATGTTTGCATGTTCGCGTTCGCCCCATGTTCGCGAACATATGGCGAGTTCGACCCGCCCCCTATACAATTGGTGAAACTTTGACCCCTTTTGATCCCACATCAGCAGACTAATCCAGCCAATGAGCACCCCCACCTCACGGACCATCACACCCCTATAACATATACAAGTCACAGCAGTGGCGTACGTGGGCTTTCGTCGCCTGGGGCGACCGTAAATTTGCCGCCCACTCTATTTAGATAACTTCACACAGTATCGGTTGCCAGAAGCCTAATTAACATAAAAGGAATGCGATTGCATAGCGATCTAATAAACTCCCTGCATCTCTGCGTGTATTAAAGCTGCATTTCACACTCGTTTTCTGTCGGTGTTTCCAGTGCAGTTATACTTTCTTTGTAATGGTGTTCCATAATTAATGTACAAGCATTGCCTCTACCGCTCCAACGTGTGTCCTGTATCTCTTCACGTAGACTAACGTCTACGTGAAGAGGAATACAGGACACACACACGCCTGCTACTCTTTTTTTTCTACGTCTACGGTAAAAAAGAAAAAAAAGAGTAGCAGTTTCTATGGACCAAAGAATGTCACCAAATTTACCTCAACTGAAGCTGCATGTACGCAAACTAGATTTATACACTTATATTTTTTAAATTTAAATATCATGGTGATTGCCGCCGCCCCTTTTGATACGCCCGCCCAGGGTCATGGCCCCCTCGCACCCCCCTCGCAAACGCCACTGAGTACAGGACGCCATTACACATTCTGCTGGAACAGGAGAGAGTTAGAAAAGAGAGCTGCTGCTGCTGCATAGGGAACCATTACTAGGGCAGTGTTCTTGGTAATCTGCATCTTCACTGAATATCCCATCCATCCGTCCATGGGAATATCCATCTCCCCCAGTGTCCTCCACACTGTACCATCACCCCCAGTGTCCTCCATACTGACCATCACCACCAGTGTCCTCCACACTGACCATCACACCAGTGTCCCCTCCACACTGACATCACACCAGTGTACCCACACTGACCATCACCACCAGTGTCCTCCACACTGACCATCACCACCAGTGTCCTGCCTAACTGACCATCACCACCAGTGTCTGCCCATAACTGACCTCACCACCAGTTGTTCCTCCACACTGACCATCACCACCAGGTCCTCACCATTGACCATCACCACCATTGTCCCCACACTGACCATCACCACCAGTGTCTGCCCATACTGACCATCACCACCAGTGTCTGCCATACTGACCATCACCCACCAGTGTCCTCCACACTGACATCACCACCAGTGTCTGCCATACTGACCATCACCCACCAGTGTCTGCCATACTGACCATCACCACCAGTGTCTGCATACGACCTCACCACCATTGTCCTCCACAACTGACCATCACCCCAGTGTCCTCCACTCTGACCATCACCACCAGTGTCTGCCATGCCCTGACCATCACCACCAGTGTCCTCCACAATTGCCCATCACCACCAGTGTCTCCACACTGACCATGCACCACCAGTGTCTCTCCATACTGACCATCACCACCAGTGTCTGCCATTACTGTGACCATCACCACCGTGTCCTCCCACTTGACCATCACCACCTGTCCTCCCACTGACCATCACCACCAGTGTCTCCATACTGACCATCCCCAACCAGTGTCCTCCAATTGACCATCACACCAGTGTCCTCCATACTGACCATCACCACCATTGTCTGCCATACTGACCATCACCACCAGTGTCCTCCCACTGACCATCACCACCAGTGTCCTCCACACTGACGCATCACCACCATGGTCTGCCATACTGACCATCACCACCAGTGTCCTCCAAATTGACCAACACAACAGTGTCCTCCACACTGACCATCACCACCCCAGTGTCCTCCATACTGACCATCACCACCAGTGCCCTCCAACTGCCATCACCACCAGTGCCCTCCCCCTGACCATCACCACCATGTCCTCCATACTGACTCACCACAGTGTCTTGCCATACTGACCATCACCACCAGTGTCCTCCACACTGACCATCACCACCATGTCCCTGCCATACTTACCATCACCACAGTGTCCTCCCATTGACCATCACCACCAGTGTGCCTCACACTGCACCATCACCACCAGTGTCCCTCCACTGACCATCACCACCAGTGTCTCCAACGACCATCACCCCAGTGTCCTCCAAACTGACCATCACCACCAGTGTCCTCCATACTGACATCACGCACCACCAGTGTCCTCCAACTGACCATCACCCCAGTGTCCCTCCACACTGACCATCACATCACCATTGTCCCCACACTGACCATCACCACCGTGTGTCTGCTGCCATAACTGACCATCACCACCAGTGTCTGCCACTACTGAACCATCACCACCAGTGTCCCTCCACACACCTGACCCATCACCACCAGTTGTCTCTCCATACTGACCTCACCAACAGTCTGTATACTGACCATCACCACCAGTGTCGCCATAACCTGACCATCACCACCAGTGTCCTCAACACACTGACCATCACCAAAACCAGTGTCCTCCACACTGACCATCACCACCGTTGTCTGCCATACTGACCATCCCCACCAGTTGTCCTCCAATTTGACCATCACACATGTCCATACTGACCATCACCACCAGTGTACTGCCATACTGACCCCCTTTCCCCCATCAACCACCAGTTGTACTCGCCATGTCACTGACCATCAACCACACCAGTGCCTCCGTCCAACACTGACAACACTCACCACCAGTGCCTCCTCCCACTACCTGACTCATCACACACCAGTGCTGCCATTCCCAATTGACCCATCACCACACCGATTGTCCCTCCACCATCTGACCCCCCATCACCACCCATGTGTCCTCCCCACCCCCGGACCATAACCACCATGTCTCCTATGACACATCCACAACAGTGCACCTCCACACTGACAACATCACCCCACCAGATGCCCCTCCACACTGACAACATCACCCACCACGTGTCCCTGCCATACTACTACACATCCAACCAACCAGTGTCGTGCCATTAACACCTGACCATCACCACCCAGTGTCTGCCATACTGACCACTCACCACCAGTGTCCTCCCTCCAAATCTGACCCATCACCACCAGTTAGCCCCCTCCCACTACAATGACCAACCATCACCAACACCAGTTGTACTCCCAAACTGACCATACCACCACCCAGTGTTCCCTCCAAACTGTGACCCACTCCCCTCACTTACCACCGTGTCCTCCACAAAACTGCCCCACCATCACCCACCAGTTGTCCCTCCATCACTGACCATCCACACCACCTGAGTTCCTCACACCACTGACCAATCCACAACACCAGTGTCCTCACAACTGACCATCACCAACCAGTGTCTGCCCATACTGACACATTCACCATCCCACCAGTGTCTGCCATACGATACACATCACCATCAGTGTCACCTCCAACACTGACCATCAATCACCATCACCAGTGCCCTCCCACACGGTGACCATCACCACCAGGTGTCTGCCCATATACCATCAACCATTCTCCATAACTGACCAGTCACCACCAGTGTTCTGCCATACTGACCCATCAGCCACCAGTGTCCTGCCAATACTGACCATTTCACCACCAGTGTCCTCCATAACGCTGACCATCACACACCAGTGTCCTCCATACTGACCATCCACCACCAGTGTCCTCCATCAACTCGACCATCAACCAACCAGTGTGCCTTCCACACCTGCCATCCACAGTGTCCGCCACCAGACACTCACCCACCACCGTCCCGTACTGCCACACTACTGACACCATCACCACCAGTGCGTGATGTGCTCCGCCACACTGCACCATCACCACCAGTGTCACTTCCGACACTCGCACCCATCACCACCACCGTGTCTGCCACTATCTGGACCCATCAACCACCCAGGTGTCCTCTCCAAACGTGACCATCACCCCCACCCACAGTGTCCTCCATACTCGGTACAACCCCCCATCACACCACCCACAGTGTATGTCCTCCATACTGTACCATCCCCATCCACCAGTGTCCCTCCACACCAGTGACCTTATCACACACCACATGTGGTGCCGCCACACCTGACCATCACCCAATCACCAAGTGTACCTCCAACCACACCCTTGACCTAATACCACCAGTGGTCCTCCACAAACTGACCATCACCACCAGTGTCCTCCATAACTGACCCATCACACTCTGAGTCCCCCTCCACACCCCTGACTCATCATCCACAGTGTCCTCCACCCACTGACCACTCACCACCAAGTCCTCGGTCTGCCATACTGTACCATACACCACCAGTGTCTGCCATCAACTGAACACCCCTCAAACCATCAGTGTCCTCCACACTGACCATCATCTCACCCACAGTGCCCTCCCACATTGACCAGTCAATCCACCACCCCCCGGTTCTGCCATACTACCATCACCAGTATCTGCCATACTACCATCACCATCCACGTGTCTGCCTTCCTGACCCCCCATCACCACCAGTGTCGGCCATATGACCTCACCCAACACGTGTCCTCCAAAACTGACCATCACCACCACTCTAGTGTCCTCTCACATTTAACTGGACACATCACACCACCAGTGTCCTCCATAACTGACCATCAACCCCACCAGTGTCCTCCAAAAAAACACACTGACCACAGTCACCACCCAGTGTTATGCCACCACTGACTGACGCATCACCAACCAGTGTCTGCACACACTGACATCACACCACCAGTTGGTGATGTAGTCCGCCACACTGACCATCACCACCAGATGTTCCCCCCCCTCCCCCCACTACATGACCATCACCACCAGTGTCTGCCATAGCTGACACATCACCACCAGTGTCTCTCCTAACACTGACCATCACCAACCAGTGTCCTCCATACTGACCATCAACCAACCAGTTGCCTCCATACTGACCTCACCACCATTCCTCCACCTACTCATCACCACCAGTGTCCTCCACACTGACCATCACAACACCAGTTGTCCGCCACATGACCATAACCACCAGTTCGGCCACACTGAGGCAATCACCACCAGTGTCCTCCATAACCTGACCATCAAACCCACCAGTGTCCTTTCCAAACTGCACCATCAACCACCAGTTGTCCCTCCATACTGTCACATCTCCACCAGTGTCCCTCCACCACTGTCCATCTCCACCATTGTTCCTCCATAAAATTAAAATTCACCTTTTTTAAGCTGTACGGCAAACGTGGAAAGGCAGATCTTCACACTGGTTGTTTCAGGCTGTGAATTCACACAGGCATTTACCCACTAATACCATGTTGTTTACGTGCTCTTCAGTCCCTCACTTCTATGTTTCAAACTCCCATTGAACTATTCATTGTAGTCTTATAGAAAATCCCTTGGTGGCGATTTATTGCGTTAAAAAAAATTTTTTCAGTGTCCGCCACACTGCATCTCATAACCACACAGTGTCCTCCACACTGACCACCATACACCACCAGTGTCTACTGCCATACTGACCATCCACACACCAGTGTCCTCCAAATTGTCACAACATTCACACCAGTGTCCTCCACACTGACCCATCACACATCCAGTGTCCTCCATATACTGACCATCACCAACCAGTTGGCACTCTCTACACTGACCATCACCATTCACCAGTGCATCCCTCCACACTGACCATCACCAACCAGTGTCCTGCCATACTGACCATCACCACCAGGTGTCTGCCCATACTGACATCCTATCACCACCAGTGTCCTCCCACCATCTGACCCATCACCACCAGGTTGTCTTGCCATACTGACCATCACCACCATTTGTGTCCTCACAAATTGAACCATTCACCACCAGTGTCCTCAACAATTGACCACTCATCACCACCAGTGTACACTCTCAATACTGATTCCATACAACCACCCGTGTCCCTCCCAATTACTTGACCATCACCACCAGTGTCCCTCCAAACTACCCATCCACATCCTCCATACTGTTACCATCAACCACCAGTGATCTCTCCACTACTAGACCATCACCACCTGCCACTATAGTCTCTCCAACACTGATTACATCACCACCAGTGTCCTCCACCATACTGTACCATCATCAAACAGGTTGTCGTGCCATTTAATCTGACACATCACTAACAGTGTCCATTGTCCTATATCCTGAACATCACACCATCAGTCACCCTGTCCCCCTCCACACTGGCACACCCCCACCCTCATCCACACCAGTGCCCTACAAACTGACCTCAGTAAACCACACTAGTGGCGCGCCAATGTCACAATGCACACACCAGTGTCGCTGACATACCCTGACCCATCAACACCACCCAGTGTCCCTCCAAACTCGACCATCACCACCATTTCACTCCCTACTACCATCACCACCAGTTGTTCACTCCATACTTGACAACATCACCAAACCCACCTTAGTGCTACCATCCACCCTACCTTGATATATCCATCACCACCAGTGTCTCCCCACACTGATTTTCACCTCACCACCAGTGTCTGCCAACTGACCATCACCACCAGTGTCCCCATACTGACCATCACCACCATTGTCTTCCAAACTGACCATCACCACCAGTGTCCCCCCCCCCTCCCATACTGTCCATCTCCACAGTTTCCTCCACACTGTCCATCTCCACCATTGTCCTCCATAAAATTAAATGTTCACCACCTTTAAGCTGTAGTGCAACGTGGAAAGCAGATCTTCACAGGTTTGTTTAGGTGGAATTCACACAGGCATTTACCAACCATGTGTTTTAGTGCTCTCCAGCTCCCTCTATGTTCAAACCCATTGACTATCATTGTAGAAAGCCTTGGTGCGGATTTATTGCGTGAACAAAAATTTCTTGGTAGTTTTGCCATGTATCCCCCTGTCATGTCATTGTCCAGTGTTAGTCCCCCTTGAAATAACTTCCAACACTATTGTGGCCAGAAAGGGTCCCTTTGGTTTTTTAAAATTTCGCCTCCAATTGAAGTCTAATGTCGGTTCGCCTGGTTCGCAAACTTTGCGGCATTCCCTCACCCCCCGTTCACCAAACACAATTCCGGGTTCGCGCCATCTCTACTCATCACCAAGGTGACTATAACTAATACAAAGTATCATTTTAGAGGAGAGCATGTGGCTGGCCTTTCTGGAATGTACTCAACAGCATTAATATCAGGCACTTAAAGGGGCAATGAACTAATTAAAGCAGCATTATACAGCGTATATAGCATTTACAGCACACTTTGGCCCTTCTATCTTTGGGTCAATACAAAGGAGTCCGAAGAGCACGTCTTAAAACACACAGAGTAGATTTCCACCAGAGACCAGCAAGAACAATGGACAGCAGCGCCGGGGGAAAATGGGTCCCAGGATTGCTAATGATAGGCTCAAACAGTAAGCCTAGCCATACATGGTTCATTTGACAATCAAATCGATCATCAATCAATTCGATCGAAGTTTTCGATCATTAAACGTATGTCGATTGTAATTGAATCGAAGTACACCCACATTGAGTATGCCAGTCAAGCCCCGACTTCGATTTGATTTAATCGTTTTTTAAACGTAGAGTAATCAAAAAGCGATTTCACAAAGAGTTATCAACAAGGGACATTGATGTTCACAGAGTGATCCAACATGGACAATGATGGTCAACAGAGTGATCAAAAACCCATAGGTCTATCTTTGCATTTTAATCCATCCATTATAATTGTGGCATAACACTGGGGGACACATTACATTAGGATATGTTTCACAGAGATCGCCTTTGCATGCTTGTGGTCAGTTCGCCATTACCATGCATGCTTGCATTGTTTAAAATGACTGTATTGCATTCCCTCCTCAGAAAGGTACAGTAATGCTCATTGACTGAATCGAATTCTCATTGGACGGGTCAAACAAACCGTACAAAAAATGAGATACAATGTGGGAAATCAATCAAAATTTTCCAACTGGGTTCCGATCAAATTATCGATCGAGCAAAATGCAATTAAAATCGAATTTCAACGATCCGGACCATGTGGACATCTTCCTTTCATCGACCGACTAAAAAATCGATCGAAATTACATCGATTTGTACAGTTCAATCGAACCATGTGTGGGCTAGCTTAACCTGGATCAGAGGACTATGGATCGGTGGGAGCATAGGCACAGGAGACACGGGTCACCTCACCCATCTATACTGACTTATTTGAAAGTAGTCCAAAAATAAAACTTAAGGGCTGGGTTTGCAACATCAGTAAATCATACATTCCC
>CM070043.1:33527879-33552514 GCA_036250615.1 Ptychadena robeensis | reverse complement strand
ATGGATCGGTGGAGCATAAGGACACAGGAGGACACGGGTCACTCACCCATCTACTGACTTAGAGTGAAAGTAGCTAAAATATAAACTTAAGGCTGGGTTGCAATCAGTAAATCAGACATTCACTTGCCAACTTTTCAACACAAACCATGTGGAGGTAAGGAGGTGAAAATTCAAACAGTAATACTTTGTAAATGTATTGGTATTGCCCATTAGTGAGGGTGGTGCTGCTCCCCAAAAGGGTATATAAGATCTAAGATCTTGGAGAGTGTATTGGGATAAAGACGATTCAGCAGCCAGTCGGATTGTTCAGGTTTCTCCTGAACTGACCAGAAAGTAGATTATCAGGAGATAATGGACTGATATGGTTGTTGGGTTACTCAAGCCAACCAAGATGGAGGATCTACATGTCTCCTGTGCATTTGAGATGTATATGCTAAGAAAAAAAAAACACCAACAAGAGTAAGAAGTTCATGGTGTCTGAACATCTGAGAACCTAGGGTCCACCAGCTTCACTTCCCAACTACTACTACTACTCATCGTGCCTGGGCATTTGGCTAGCACTGCAAAGAGTCTTTAACAGCATTCCTCCATGCAGGAGAAAAATTTCATTGTCATTCTATTATTCTATTCCAGAATAGTTGTTAGCATATTGAGTATTTGAGATCCACTTCAATATAAGCTCTCTGAGTTTGCTGACTGAACTTTCTGGGAGCATGGCTGGATAGTGAGAACATCCGATAATAAGCACGGAGCCGGGGTTGCGACCCCATTTTATTTCGGACTGGCTGCCTTTTATTGTGACGTTTTACATTTCAGCAGATCTGCAGATAAATGGCCGGTGCCATCCAGCAATCTCGGGACAAGGACACCGTAAACAGATGAAGTAAACATCAGCAAAACCTGGACAGACTGAAAAATAAGGAGGAATGTCCAGACGGCCACACTGACCATATGAGTGGAGACAAAACAATTCTCATCGTTAATGGAAGAGGTGGGCGAAGGCTTTGAAGGAAAAACTTTTAACTGAAAAAAGATTAAAAGAATCCTATACTTTTACCGTTTGGTAAAGATTATGATTCACTATTGTAATAAGGGCTAAATCTGAAGTTTAATATGTGTTTTTTTGCTTTCCTTGGTTCCTCACTTCCACCTCATCATCATTCTAATTAGACATTTTGATTGCACCTGTTTTCTAAGCACATTGACCTCATCCCTGGGTTAGTGATGGACCGAACTGTTCGCCGGCGAACTGTTCGTGGCGAACATCGCATGTTCGTGTTCGCCACGTGTTCGCGAACATACGGCGAGTTCGACCGCCCCCATCTATCTTTGTCATTGAACAAACTTTGACCCGTGAGTCACAGTCAGCAGGCGAACAATACAGCCAATCAGAACCCACCACCTCACGGGACCACCCCCCTATAGCCAGCACAGGGAGAGACGCCTTGACATTTGCTGCGGAGGAGGTAGTGAGATAGCTGCATCTGCTGCATAGGGAAACGATTTAGCTAGTTGCTCAGCTGTCATCATGTAGTCATACTCCTCTACAGTGATTCTAAATCTCTGTCAGGGACAGATCCTGAAACAGACCCCAAAAGCCCTTTTAGGGCTTATTTTTCGCTACCCTTGTTGCCTGCTGTGGGCTGTGGGCAGTGATTTCAAGCCTTTCATATAACACAGTGCCTACTGCCAGTGCTGTATTTGGTGGCACTTTGTTACCCCAGGGGGGGATTTTTTCACCCTATTTTAAGGGCTATTGCACTGGCGTTCACCACTTCCAGCCTTGTGCCAACTGTGTGTGCGCCCCACACTGCCAAGTGCCCAACGAATAGTTATCTCGGGGGGGGTATGGCACTTTGTAAACACAGGGGATTTTTTAACACTATTTTAATGGCTATTGCAGTGCTTTCACCCACTTCATCCTTGTGCAAAACTGTGTATGTGTGCCCCACACTGTCCAGTGCCCACCATAGTATCTGGTGGCAACTTTGTAACCCCCAGGGAATTTTTTTCACACTATTAAGGGCTCTATTGCCCACTGCTGTTCACCACTTACAGGTCTGGTGCCAGAAACTTGTGTGTGCGCCACAGGTCAGGCCCCCCATAGTTATATGGTCGGGCCGGCACTTTTGTAACCCCAGGGGATTTTTTTAAGCTATTTTAAGGGCTCGATGCACTGCTGTTCACTCACTTACAGCCTGTGCCAACTGTGTGTGCCCCCACACGTCCAGTGCCCACCCATAGTTATCTGGTTGGGCACTTTGTAACCCAGGGGATTTTTTTCAACCTATTTTAAGGGCTATTGCACTGCTGTTCACCACTTACAGCCTTGCTGACAACTGGGTGTGACGCCCCACCACTGCTCCAGTGCCCACCCATAGTTATCGTGGTGGCACTTTGTACCCCCAGGCGGATTTTTGCAGCCTATTTTAGGGATGCACTGCGTTCACCACTGACAGGCCTGTGACAACTGTGTGTGCCCCCACAGTCCAGTGGCACCACCAAAGTATCTGCGTGGCACTTTGTAACCCCAGGGGATTTTTTCACCCTATTTTAAGGGCTATTGCCACTTGCTGTTCACCAATTACAGCCTTGTGCCAACTGTGTGTGCGCCCACACTGCCCAGTGACCAACCATAGTTATATGGTGGCCTTGTAACCCCCAGCGGGATTTTTCACCCTATTTTAAGGGCATTTATGGCCACTGTGTTCACCCACTTTACAGCCTTGTGCAAAATGTGTGTGCGCCCACACACTGTACAGTGCCCACCCATAGTTTATCTCGGTGGCACTTTGTAACCCCAGGGGATTTTTTCACCCTATTTTAAGGGCTAGCAGTGGCTTTCACCACTTAATCATGTGCCAACGTGTGTCAACACATGTCCAGGGCCCACCACTAGTTATCTGGTGGCACGTTGAAACCCAGGGATTTTTTAAGCTATTTTTTTTTAAGGGATATTGCCTGCTGTTCACCACCGTCACAGCCTGTGGCCAGATGTGTGTTGCTGCCCAACCACTGTCCAGTGCCCCCCATAGTATCTGGTGGCACTGGAAACCCAGGCGGATTTTTTCCACCTATTTTAAGGCTATTGCACTGCTGCTCTCACCAATTACAGCCTCCGGTGCCAAACTGTGTGTGCGCCCACACGGTCCAGTGCCCCGCCATAGTTATCTGTGTGCCAATGGTAACCCCAGCGGGAGTTTTTTACACCCTATTTTTAAGGGCTATTGCAGTGCTTTCACCACTTACATCCTTGTGCCAAACTGTGTGTGGCACCCACACTGCCCAGTGCCCACCCATAGTTATCTGTTGGCAATTGTAACCCAAGGGGATTTGTCAGCCTCTTTTAAGGCGCCTATTGCACATGTGGTCACCAATTAAAGCCGTGTGCCAACTGTGTGTGCCCCCACACTGTACCAGTGCCACCCATAGTTATCTGGTGGCCCCTTTGTAACCCCAGGGGATGGATTGTTTCACCCTATTTTAAGGGCTATCTATTGCCACTGCCTGTTCACCAATTACACAGCCTGTGCCAACGGTGTGTGCGCCACACTGTCATGCCCACCCACTAGTTATTGGTGGCACTTTGTTACCAGGGGATTTTTTTCACCCTATTTGTAGGGTATTAATAAATATTGCAGGGCGCTTCCGTCCATTACAGCATTGTGCCAATGGGTGCACAGCCAAAGGTATCTGGTGGAAGGGGTAATACAAGCAATTTTTTTCACCCCTCATATTCATAAAGGGTATAGATACTAAAAAGTATGCAGCTTTCGTCCATTACAGCCCTTGTGCCACAAAGTTGTGCCCATTGCAGCACAGTTATTGGTGGAAGGGAGGGTTATACCCAAGCAAGTTTGTTTCACACCTATCCATAAAGGTTATTACTACATAGTGCACGGCTTTCCGTCCATTGACAGCCTTGTGCCAACTGTCCAGTGCAAACCACAGATTTATCTGCTTGCCACCGGCCTTGACGCAAAAAAAACATAAAAATGACAGCAGAGGCAGACCATCCCGCAGGGGTTAGTGGTGTAGTGGTTGTGGTTGGTGATATTTCATTTGACCTAGAATAATGGCCAGTGTCAGAGGCCCCAACTTACCGTCAACAAGAATGCATTGGGGGGGGGGGGGGGGGGGGGGGGGGGGGGGGGGCGGTGGGGGGGGGGGGGGGGGGGGGGGTGGGGGGGGGGGGCGTGGGGGGGGGGGGGCGGTGGGGGGGGAGGGGGGGGGGGGCGGGGGCCGTGCGGGGGGGGGGGGGGGGGGGGGGGGGGGGGGGGGGGGGGGGGGGGGGGGGGCGGGGGGGGGGGGGGGGGGGGGGGGGGGCGGGGGGGGGGGGGACTAAGTTGATCCTTAAGTTGACTGGTTACACAGGAGGACACTACCAATCTTCCACACGGCCACCGCTCTGACCCCGGCCGACCACACCATCCTCGCGTGTCGGCTGCTGACACCTCTCAAAGTTGCCACTCACCTGCCGCCACCAATACTATCACACAGCCGCTACATTTGAGACCATCATGAGAGATTTGTTCTCACATCCTTTTAAAGAAGAAGAATGAGTGATGCAAACCATTATTGCCAGAGAATTAGGTGACATGGAATGCCTATACAGTACATTACATCAAATGATGTGCGGTTTGTGATAGACGGTGATTTTGTACCGCTGCTGCTTCTTTGCTGAGTGTCAGATATAAGTAAGCGGTTGATGATGATACTATGTGATTCGTGGATGTTAACGTGGTTGCCACTACCCAGAGAAGAATAACAGGGGAAAGTTCAGATGGAGAGAAGAGAGGAGGAGGAGAGATTTGTAAGCAGGGCAGGTCATCACAATGAGCTAGTGCACACCGTCAGCAGTATTTATGGCACTATGGGTCAGCCAGACAGCACATCAATCAACCATGTTTTGCCACCACCAGTATGACGTCAGTTGCAAATCAGCATTGTGCATTTTTTTTGTGTGTTTCTGCACTGATAGCAGTGATGCCATTGCAACGTAGTGCAATAAGATACTGAGTAGTGGAAGTCAAAACCCACCTCTGGTACAAATGACTTTTTGAGAAAGGCACATGATTTCGCATCACAAACGCCTTTGGGATCAACACATTGCTAAAAGCAGCACACACAACTTCGAAGCCACCATCCATCCTCCTGTACCAGATCTTCAGCCACTTGCAACTCTACTGCTGTCGCTGGCCCCTTCAAAAACACAGCCACTTCGTCTCTCGCTTTGAAGCAGTCATCTCATTGGCCACGGTCAGGTTCATGAATGAAATGTTTGAGCGGAAAAAAAAAAACAATATCACAGAGTCACCACTTGCCGGAGTATGACAGCTGGCTTGACGGAAGCTTCTTAGCCCGTAAGCTTTTAAAACCATAACAGCTGGTTGAGTCTGAGGACCTTCAAACAAAAATTTTGGTTATTGGACAAAAACCGCAGTGGAATAGGTACCCGGTCGAAATTTTTTTTTCCCAAACGGCAAATCCCCAATCTTTATTCCTTGTGATAAAAGAAAGTCATGGCATCTTGGCATACATGTTTTGGGCAAGGTCCATATTACCACTAGACCTGGTCTTCAAAGCAACGTTCAGGGAGGTACATCACGTAACACTGCGCATTGGTAAACATGCTTGACAGCTGCCCAGCATGGAATGCGTTGGTCTGCAGCGAGTTGGTGACATGCAAGATTGCAGGCAGGCCTGCTGACCAACATCTTTACTCCTCCTACTCATCCTCCTTCGGCTGAGTCATCTTCTCTTGATGCGTTGGCTCCATACATCATCTGCATCCCTGCAATTCCCCAGGCTATTTCCACATCCTGGATACGAAAGTGTCACACTTGTTTTGTGGGACTACTTGCTATGAAAGCATAGAGCCAACAACCGGACCAGCACTCCTTTCCCCATTCTTAATGCACAGGTGGCTCATGGGACCCGCACCAACTGGAGATTGGTCAAAGTTGTGTGTGACAACGGAAGCAATCAATATTGCGCATTGAATTTGTCAAGTTGTCAATGTGCCAAGTGCAATTGCAACATGTCTTAAATTAAAAATTTATTGTGCAACGCTTTGTGGCATATTACCAAGCTTACAGGACGTCCTCAAGCAGGTAGGAAGGTGTTTGTGCCCATTTCAGAGCGTTCCTAAACACGGCTATGGCGAAGTTTTTCAAAGCTATGAAAGTGAAAGAACATGCCAGTGAGGCTCTTGATATTGCGACAGTCCGACGCGTTGGAATTCAACACTCCACATGTTTATGAACCTGCATGCTTCAAAGAGAAAGCTGTCAAATGAGTATTTGTATCACCAGGGTTGCTAGGATAGCCTCTGTGTATGCTGGGGATTTTTTTGCATCTTACTGGACGATAAATGCTGATCAATGCCTGTAGGATCATGCGTCCTTTTGAAGAAGGTGACAAAACCTTGTCAGTTCGAGCGAAGGCCAACAATCAGCGACCTTATACATTTGCATTTTCCTGGAGAAACGAATAGGCGAAAAGTCTATAAAAATCTAAAGGATCTGTTGGTATATTTTGATTTATATTGAAACAATTTTTTGTTGTTATATTTTGATTTATGTATTTTATGTTATGGTATTGTGTTACACCAATATCTATCATTCTTATCTAAAAAATTTATTCATAAAAAACAGCCTTAGCAGCCTCTCTTGCCGGACTGCGGCAAATTGGAAGAGGAGTCTGAGGAGTCAGAGGAGGAATGTTGGTTTCAGAGGAGAGAAGACCAACATCAGCAGCATCCACGTGTTCTCCTTGTGGTCACCTTATATCTGGTACTGTGGTTTATGTTGTAGTGGATGGGGGGAGGAACAGACCCTCAAAATTGACTTCATTGAGGAGGAGGACTTGATTTGAGTAGCTGAAATCCATCATTGGTGCGAAAATGGGTCTTTCATGTCTGTCGTGCATGTGAGGACCCTCATTATCAAAAGGATGAAGGAACGATCTGACTGGGTGGCACACTACTAGACCCCCGCTACAACAGAAAGTAGTGGAAATGTTACCGGCTTTCCAGGAGGTCTAGAGAGGAATGCAGCAAGTTTTGAGAGCTAGTCTACAACATCTGCTCTACACCGCTTTTAAGGTGATTCACAACCAAACATTACTCTACTAGGGGAAGAGATGTGACACTAATCCTCACTGCTACCAACGACAGCGCCGCAAGGACAAGGCTCTTCAACAGACGTGCTTGATTTTAGGAGGACATGCAGATCTTTTAAAATCCTAACGCAATCGCCAGAGCCATTCTGGGATCCACCCTGAGAGAACGACTAACTACTGACAGATCGCATATTATACCTCGCCTTAACTGCAGATATTGACAACGCTGAAGAAGCGATTAAACCCCTTGACTACTGGTGTGCAGATGTGACCTGTGGCCAGAAGTATTCCAGTTTGCTCTTTGAACTTATGTCCTGTCCTCTCTTCTAGTGTCCTGTCAGAAAAGGACCTTCAGTGTGCAGCGGCATAGTGACAGAAGCGAAGTCGTATCGGTCAAAAAATGGTGTTGATCACCTACCTTATTGAAGATGAACGAGGCATGAGATTCCGAAGGGACGACAGTGGGGATACGTTTCCTAAAAAAGGCTGATTTACATGCCTTGGCCTAAAAAATGTCCCAAAACTGCATACATCATGGATGACTTTCATGATATTCATCCGCCACAACTAGGGTTCAAGCGAAATTGTTTTCTATTCATTCTGCTGGAAAACATACAATTTTATGCCGCTGCTAACAAAGTGGCTGACTACCATACATAATTTTATGTACAAATGTAACGACAAATTTTTATGGAAGTGTTTACTTGCCTATTAATTTTTTTTCTGGCCTATGGCTGTGGATCTGCCATTAAAAAGGCACCTACATGTGCACTCCCCTTTTGTGATCGTACCTTGTCGTGGGTGAAGGGCTTCTTAGTTATCACAATGAGTAGATCACATCAATGAGTGTGTTTGCCATGTTGGCACAACCCCAGATGAAGAAGGCATTGCTTTCAATTAGTGATCAGACAAAAAGAGATTCGGTTTTTTGTATAAAAAACTTTATTTTTTTTTTGATATACCCAACTACAGTTTCCCACCTATAAGGAGGACTTAACGCGCAAGGTACCTCACCTGAGAAACTGAACTGAATGATAATCATCCAATACCCACTCTAGTGAGTGAGTTTCAGAAACAGTGACAGATGCAAAGTCCAGGTTTGTGGCAGGGGTCATACAAAGGAGATAAGGTCCAATCAAACCACAGTCTAAGGGTAATCACTCATTGACACTTTATTTTCCCATTGACTATCATTGCAGAAATCCTTGGTGCGGATTTATAGTGTGAAAAAAAAAATTTATTGGGAGTTTTGCTATGATTCCCCTTTGTCATGTCATTGTCCAGGTGTTGACCCTTGAAACAACATTCCCAACACTATGTGGCCAAAAGGGTCCCTTTGTTTTTTAAAATTCGCCTCCCATTGAAGTCAATGGCGGGCTCGCATGTTGCCGGGTAAAAGTTCGCGTTCGCCGTATAGCGAACGGAAAATCCGGGGGTTCGCGCCCATCACTACCCTGGGTTCCTGTGCTTTAGGAGATGATGGCTGCTGTGAGGGGCCAACATCGTGCTGTTGCCTCTTGGAAGTGCATAGTTTTTACATATGGGTGGCATCATGTGGGGGGGGGGGCATCCGCCCTAATGCCCATATGTAAAACCAACCCATCTCCTCACAGTGCCGCAGACAAAGCTTCCTAACCCAAACTAACTTTGGCCCTCATCCAAGTGTTTTCTTTCTGGGCTCAACGTTTATGCAAAACCTAAATTTATGGTGAGAGACCTATCCGTACCTAACCTCAACCTCATTTCTGATTCAACTATAAAGACAACTATAATTCTAGTTAGTTATTCCAAATCTAAACCATACCAACCTTGTATACGTCAAAAACTATTGGACCATATATCATCAGGATCAGTATTTATAAACTTACATTTAGCTCATTGACCCCAAAAGTAACCAAATCTTAAAAAAAGCCAAAAAAAAACAATGCAGTCTTCAATTCTTTACATTACTTCAGCCAAATCCTTGAAAAGAACAAAGACGTCGTGACTCTGAACTCCACCCAAAGCCCAAAGAGCAGAGGAACATTTAATCTGATCTGCCGCAAACAACAGGATATTTTGTTGTACACGCTGAAGAAATAAATATTGGATATGAACTGATGGAGCAGCCGCAGGCCCAGCCCTATAATTAAGTGTCAATCGATTATAAGAAGATTGTAGAGTAGGGAGGAGTGGAGCATGTGTTGGGTTCTTCTCCCGGGCTGTAAAATAGTTCAAGATTTGAGAGCAGCACACACTGAAAAGCATCAAAATAAATAATATTTCCAGACTCCAGGGGGACCATAATCCCAGAGAAAGTCCGGAGTGAGGGACCACGGTGGAGAAGTTAATAGGAACGTTAGATTTGAGATGGCGTGTGAGGTTGTTCATGAAGCTCTTTAGAAGAATTGCAAGGAGCAGATGGAGGGGGGAAGAATTTCAAAGCTCTGTAGATAAAATCCCAGAAATATCTGTAAACCTCAATATTGTCCACATTTGTAAAACCTTTGATCTTCAAACCCAAAGAACATTGAATACAAATAGTAACACACTATTTTTTGAGGACGGAATATTTAAGGAGAATGAGAATATTCCACTGTGTGTGTGAAATGGGAAAACAACTGAAATGACCCATATGAACCATCATGAACTTATATCTGTACCAACCCTTGCATTATATGAGTTGGATATTAATGATAAAGGTGCCCCTGCAATAGTTGTCTTCTCACTCTCACTATTGTATTTTGATAGTTGGTGTATCAGCCCTCACACAATGTAGTTTTCTTTCTTTCATAGTTTGCCTTTGCTTCTCCTTAATGTTGAGTGTTTCCGCCACAATTGTGTATCTGCCTCCCACAATGATGAGTTTATTTCCTGCCATACTTGGTGTGCTAACTCCAACAATAGTTGTGTGTCTTTGCCCTCTCATAATCTTAAGTCTCCCACCATAGTGTGTGTCTCTGCCCTCCACAAAGTTGAGGTTTCCCAACCTATGTGTGTTCTCTGTCACTCCCACAATGTTGAGTCTCCCACCATAGTGTGTGCCTCTGCCCTCCACAATGATGAGTCTACCCACATAGTGTGTCTCTGCCCCTCCCCACAATGTTAGGTCTCCTACCATAGTGTGGTCTCTGCCCTCCCACAATGTTGAGGACTCCCACATATGTGTTTCTGCCCCTCCCACAATGTGAGGTTTCCCACTATAGTGTGTATCTCTATCCCCTCCCACATTGTTGAGGTCTCCCACCAGTGTGTGTCTTCTGCCACTCTCACAATGTTGAGGTCTCCCACCATAGTGTGTGTCTGCCCCTATACAATGTTGAGGATCCCAACATAGTGTGTGTCTCTGCCACCTCCCACATTGTTGAGGTCTCCCACAATAGTGTGTTCTTGCCCCTCCCACAATGTTGAGGTCTCCCACCATAGTTTGTGGCTCTGTCCCTCCGACAATGTTGAAGGTCTCCCACCATAGGTGGTGTCTATGTCCCTCCCACAATGTTGAGGTCTCCACCATAGTGTGTCTTGCCCCTCCCACAATGTTGAGTTCTCACACCCTAGTGTGTGTCTCTGCCTTCCCACAATGTTGAGGTTCTCCCACCATAGTTTGTGTCTCTGCCCTCCACAATGTTGAGGTCTCCCACAATAGTGTGTGTCTCTGTCCATACACCACAATGTTTGAGTTCTCCCACCATAGTGTGTGTCTCTGCCACCTCCCAATGGTGAGGTCTCCCACACATAGTTCGTGGTATCTGTCCTTCCCACAATGTTGAGGTTCTCCCACCATGTGTGTTCTGCCCTTCCCACAATAGTCAGCCCACAAACTACGTCCTTCAAAAACCCCGCGCTGTAATGAAACAATCTTTACCGCCCCTAGGCATACCCCCTACGCTTTAAACAACGCCCCCCACTTTTCTCCTCCGCCACTATGCCTACAGTTCCTCATTCGCCCCCATCTCTTCACCACCGACCCCCCCTCTCCCCTCCGAACACTCCCGACTCTCTCGTCCTACCCCCAAATGCCTTAGAAAAATTACTCATTATCCAAACCAGCTATACTAATACTTCCCGGACTTTACCCTCATGTCCCGATTCCAAGACAGAAAAACATCCGCTTGTTATTCCCCGGCCCCCCAACCCCCTACACTCCAAACCCCCATTAAAATCAACCCACAGGATCTCGACCTATCCAGCTACTTACCTCTCCAAGAAAATACCCTTCCTTCATTACAAATACAAATCCCTCACTGACTTTTCATTTCTTCTCCTTTTTTTTCCCTTGCATTAAGATCATCTCCGCTCCTCCCCCCCCGCCCTCCCCTACCAACACTCCCTTCCGTCTCGTATACACCTACCTGGTTCTCCCTAGCCTCCATTTGAAGAAAAAAAATAGAGTACACAACTGCCCTCCCCACATTTTGTTAGCATCAACAAGATGCTCTCCCTCCTTTCCAAAAATCCATCCCCCACCCCCCCCCCACCAAGACGCGCTTTTTTTACTCCTTCATACACACACATCGCATCCACTACCTCATTGCCTCCACAACTCACCCCCTCCCCCCTCTATTAAAAAAAAACCAAACTCACTCCTTAGAACTGCCTCCTCCCCCCCTCCTTTATTGCCATAATTCCCCCGTCCCCACAACTCGCCTAGTTCTAACGGATTTCCCCACAAAAATGTACCGGTTAAAACATTGTCAACAACACAACACCACCCCCCTCCCTTCCCCCATACATACTCCACCCCAAAAAGTTTACGCAATAATTAAGGAAAAAGCCACGATATCCCTTGACTAAAAACTACAACCAAACCTCCCTACCCCCCCCCCCTACCATCGAACTTGAACAACGACCACCATTTACACTCCTAAACCCCCCCCCCGTCTTCCCCCCAATAAACCCAATCACAAACACCAAAACTAACAAGACTGATCACATATGGCACTGTACCCCCTCTTATTTGGTACAGAAGTGAGACACGCTATTGTGATAAAGTGGATAACAGGAGATGCTCGCAGTCTCTTCACCTCCTCTTATAAGTGCTGTTCATTCCCTGACCTTTACTACCCAACTTTCATTTTTTTTCCACCTAAGCCGCAGTTCTCTGTGGTTGAAGTAGCTCCTAATTACCTAAAAGGCTCGTTTGATGATGGCTGAATCTGATTCTTCTCCGCTAACGTGGGGAGATGCAGAATAAGTCAATAGCCGATCCTTTGAGGGTTCCATTATCCTAAAACTAAACATGCGAATTCTAGAGACAGGATGGCGAGGAAGAGCTGCCGCGGTGTAAAGAAGATTAACGATCGTGTTTTGACAGCTCTGTCAGACTAGTCTTCAGCTTCTCAATCTTCTGCTTGGGCCCAGAAATGTCTCATTGTCATTGCCTGGACGGCTGTGTTAAAATTGATGTTTATCTGAGAAGGATTACAGATGGCGACAATATGTGATGTAAGATCAGCCGCAAAAGAACATTGTTATTGGATTGGTGGGAAAGATGAACAACACACCATTGTAGCTGATATTATACGCTGTTCTGTGACTTCTATCATTTCTAATGGTTTGTGCCTCTGAATGTGAAAGTTGTGAAGAGTTAGACACGTTAGATGCCCTGTAACCAGGGGTGCACATGGTACGCAAAATGGTCTAAAATCTAGCTCTGCGTACCTTTATTATGCTTCCTAAGCGCATCTGCGTACTAAACAGAGAGGGGACACTTTCACACAGCTTTTCCCCTCCTCCCTGCTGTGTGAGGAGCCATGCTTGTGTTGTGCTTTGACGGCTAGTGCTCTCTAGTGACATCCGGTGGCTGAAGCTTATATTGCAGATTGAGTTGACATTACAGCCACACAATTTTACGATCATTTAACCTCCCTAGGGCACCGCCTGTACCGCACCATTTTTAACAGTGTGGTACAGGCAATGGCAGCAGTGTACAAGGTACACTGCCTGCCATTTTCTCCCTCCCCCCTCCCCTCTCCACACAGCCAGTGTCATTCATGACACTGGCAGTGAGGTTTGGAGAGCAGAAGCCCCTCCATTAACATGGAGGTCTATGGCACTGCTCACCCTCGCCCCCTTCCTGGGATATGCGGCTTTCATGGGAGCCCAGCTCATCCAGAGTTTGTTCTGCACACAAACTCTGGACGAGATGGGCTCGTGATGAACACTAAGGAGGTTAAACACTGTTGTAAAAGGTTCTTTTTGCCAAAATTCTTTGGCAATTTTGATTGTTTTTATTGTTAATCGTATACAATTTATGTCATTTGGATAACCGCAAGGAAACTTTAATAACTATAAAAGTTTGCAGTTAGGGGTGTCAAATTGGGAATGTAAATTACCAATTCAAAAAAAAAGTTGGCACATGTAGGGCAAAATCTGACAAGAGGAAAGTTGCACTACTGAGATATGATACTGAGATATATACTGAGATATATACTTAAATCTGGGGGTTTAAACTGTGTTGTACTGTGAGTTACATTTGAGCTGGTGACCTGTGGATGTAGACAGTTAATTGGAGAATCAATCAGGAACAGGGAGGTCCATCTGCAGCAGAATCTTCCATGCAGGAAGCTGACTCAGAGGACAGTGAGTACAACAGTGAGGTAGACTGTAGTGACCAGGGTATGCACCACATGTGTATATATTTGTGAATTATATATTCTGCCCTGTGTCACCATATTATATGTAAATTGTGTATATGACTTTAAATCATTTCTGAATTCCTCAGCAGCAGGTGCAGGGATGACTCATGGCTTCATGGATGGCTTCTAGCTTCCCGCACTTTTTCTGGGTCAATACATTGTAACTTTCAAGATCTGCCTGGAGATAACCTAGTGTCAGCCTCCAGACCTAGGGTATAAATATACCTCCTTAGGCCCTCCTTAGTTAGAGTTGGGTTAGCTCCTGCAACAACTGCAGCCAGTGCCGTGCAGCCTTTTTAGAGCCTTCTCCTGTATTTTCCTGGGTTCTCCCGCAGGCCGTCCCATAGAAGTGCCCGGGACCAAGGACCCCAATCTGTGGTGACCGAAAGGGTTTGTCCCATGGACCAGGACTGCCTTCCCTCGAACGCGCCCGAGCAGATGGTTGCGGCAACCTGACACCAAGTGTAGGTGGTCCGGGGCATCCTGGTCCCCTGGCTATACAAATCCCGGCCACTACTAGATCACTTAACGTCATCAAATTGAAAAAGTGAAAAGCACAACCTACAAACATATTTTGTGACAGTTGTTAGCCCTATGATAACAGTTTGGAGAAGATTATTCTTCCAGTATTACCAGTATGACCCCTAAGCCCAAAGCCAGCTCCATTAAGACGTGATGTAAATCAACTCAAGTGTCCTATCCAGAGCCCAGGACCTCAACCCTACTGAGCACCATTGTGATTAACTATAAGGTCACCTGTAATTCACCTGACCTCACAATTACACCTTTGTTTTAATGGACACAAAAAGCAATGCTACAAACTCTCAGGAAGATGAAGAATAATGGATATTGGTATTGCATCAACAGATGGGCCAGTTCTTTATTATTCCCCATAGTTTTGGAGTGGAATGAGCTGTCATGGATGGCACCATTATATTATTCTCGGCCATCTCTAGAGCTGTAACTACAAAATGTAAAATTTCTCTCAAGGACAGGTTTGTCCAAGATTGGCCAAGAGGGGCCTTGCATGGCCGTGTTCAAGTTTTGACCAGCCTTCAGTCTTAAAATGAATCATATGCACAGATAATCTATAATGATGATGTCAATATGACAGCTGCAAAACAGTCTTTGGCTTGTAACCCCCCTCATGAATGATGTAGTCCAAAGCATGTAGTGCAAATGTGTTGTGCCGGTCTATGCCAGCTGCTTATTATTATGCCTACCCCTACATATTATCAGAATAGCGAATTTAGGTAAGCAGTGCTGGGGAATCTTCCAAGGGTAGCTATACATGGAATGATATTCCCATTTCATTGACCACAAATTTGATATTTAAGTCAATCGAACGGAAACCGATTCCTGCCCAACTGGTTTGGTTGACCACAAGGGATGGAAATAAAAACAGAAAATGTATCGAGTTGTGGTCGACATGCTGGTAACTTTAATTCGGTATTTCACATGTACATGTCATTTTTTTGATTCCAGGTGCCCTCTTGTGACAGAAAGCGGTAATGACACTTACTAACACTGTGGGGTGGTACAAGCTATCGATGTTCGACTGGGGGTCAATTTTTTATTGCACAATATAATATTTTATTGCAAGATAATTGACCCATCTATGGCTACCTTTACAGATTCTTCTCATCCTATAGATAGCGGAATGGTCTGGACTTCAGTGGTTGAAATGTGGGTTGGCAGCTGGGAGGACTACAAGTCCCAGCTAGTCTAGGAGCAGCCTTTGAAAGTAAAATGGCAGTGGGTGCTTTATTCTCTACAATAATAATGCCAAAATGTGTGTGAAGGAAGAGATCTGCCCCATGGTATAGTTCATTTGCATATTATAGTAATGGTACAAAAAATGTCCAGCTGAATGGTCAGCCCGACATTTACACCTCACCAGACCTGGAATTCTTTGTAAAAAGTTTGGACACCCCTGGTCTAGGAGGTCCTCTAACATGCTCAATGGCGACCAGGGCCGTTAAGTATTTTCAGGTCTTTAGTGTGCCTCTAATGACTACCCTAATGATGACCACTAAACTGTTTAGCCTTAAATGTTTTTCTGGGCCATATGATTATCACTAGAAGATCACATGGCCTTTAGACTGCATACATGTGTTGTCAAATTCAATTACATTTCTCTTTAAACCAACAAATGCAAAAAAAATTATCTATCTCAGGAACATCAGACCTTCTCTAGGGTCACCTACCTCGTGTCCCTACCTCATGCTCTTCATTAACTCATACCACCGCTATTTCCTGACAAACAGTCTTCACAAGGCCTCATGATGGAACCATAATTAGAAATAAGAGGTTTTCATGTACAGATATGAGATGGAACATTGCTGGTAGTATTAGAGTGAGGATATGGTGGCTAATAGAATTTTGTAGCTATACAGACTAAAATAACCAGGTTGATAAAGGACACAAGTCTGAGGATGTCATAAAAAAGAAGTAAACAACTTTAAACAACTTTACAGTGTATAAGAACTTAAAGTGGTGTGGGGTCAACCAAGTCAATGATTTGGGCTGACATTAGGAGGGAATCATATTCAAGAGACAAACTCGTGGTGTCAACCAGACATCTTACAAAGGGAAAGTGAAGGATTTTATTTTGCACTTCCAGAAAATCATAGGTGTTGATTAAAATACCTTTGTATTAAAAAATGATCAAAATAGAGTCAGATGAGCTTTGTACTTACAGCTTTCCTTCCCATAGTCCCACCCCCGCAGTTCTGTTTTCCTGGGTATCTCCACATACCTGCATGGTCCAATGGGAACCAGAGATAGTGGTGTTCGTCACCTCCCCACAATGTTGAGGTCTCCCACATAGTGTGTGCCTCTGCCACTACCCACAATGATGAGGTCTCCCACCATAGTGGGTCTCTTGACCCCTCCCCACAATGTTGAGGTTCTCCTACCATAGTGTTGGTCTCGCCCCTCCCCACAATGGTTGAGGACTCCCAACATAGTGTGTGTCTCCTGGCCCCTCCCCCTGTTGAGGTTTTCCACTAAGTGTATCTCTATACCTACCACATTGTTGAGGTCTCCCACCATAGTGGTTGTCTCTGCCCCTTCACAATGTTGAGGTCTCCCACCATAGTGTGTATCTCTGCCCTCTATACAATGTTGAGGACTCCCACCATAGTTGTGTGTCTCTGCCACTCCCACATTGTGAGGTCTCCCACAATAGTGTGTATCTGCCCTCAAACAATTTGGGTCTCCACCATAGTTTGTGGCCTCTGTCACTCCGACAATGTTGAGGTCTCCCACCATAGTGTGGTGTCTATGTCCCTCCCACAATGTTTGAGGTCTCCCCCACCATAGTGTGTCTCTGCCCCTCCCACAATGTTGAGTTCTCACACCCTAGTGATGTGTCTCTGCCTTACCCACAATGTTGAGGTCTCCCACCATAGTTGTGTCTCGGCCCTCCCACAAGGTTGAGGTCTCCCACCATATGTGTGTGTCTCTGCACATCCCACAATGTTTGAGGTTCTCCCACTAATAGTGTGTTGTACTCTCCCTCCCCCAATGTTTGAGGGTCTTCCCACCCCACCATTAGTTCGTGTCTGTATGTCCTTCCCACAAGTTGAGGGTCTCCCACAAGTGGGTCTCTGCCCTCCCACAATAGTCAGCATACACATATGGCACTGTACCCCCTCTAGTTGGTTACAGAAGTGAGACACGCTATTGTGATTAAAGTGGATAACAGGAGATGCTCCGGCAGTCTCTTTCACCTCCTCTATAAGTGCTGGTCATTCCCGACCTTTACTACCCCCCCCCAACTTTCAGTTTTTTCCCACCTAAGCATCAGTTCTCTGTGGTTGAAGTAGCTCCTAATTACCTAAAAGGCTCGTTTGAGGATGATGGCTGTATCTGAATTCTCCGCAAACGTTGGGGAGATTTCAGAATAAGTCAATAGCCTGATCCTTTGAGGGGTTCCATTTATTCGCTATAAACAAAACACTGCGAAGTTAGAGAAGGATGGCGAAGAAGAAGAGCTGCCGACGGTGGAAAGAATGTAAAGAAAGGTTAACGATCGTGTTTTGTACAGCTCTTGTCAGACTAGTATTCAGCTTCTCAATATTCTTGCTTGGGCCAAGAAATGTTCATTGTCATTGCCTGGACGCTGTGTTTTTTAAAATTGATTGTTTATTGAGAAGAGTAGATGGCGACAATATGTGAATGGAAGATCAGCGCAAAAGAACATTGTTATTGGTGTGGGAAAGAGGACAAACACACCATTGTAGCTGATATTATACGGAGTTCTGTTGACTCTATCTAGTTCTATGGTTGTGCCTCTGAATGTGAAAGTTGAGTGTTGAAGAGTTGAGCGTTAGATGCCCTGTAACAGTGGGTGACAGGTACGCAAAAAGGTCTACAAATTAGCTCTGCGTCCTTTATATGCTTCCTAGCGATCTGCGTACAATAAAAGAGAGGGGACACTTCACACAGCTTTCCCTCCTCCCGGCTTGTGAGGGAGCCAATGCTTGTGTTGTGCTTTGACGCCTAGTGCTCTCTAGTGACATCCGGTGGCTGAAGCTGATATTGCTGTTGAGTGACATTACAGCCACACAATTTGAAGATCATTAAACCTCACAGGGCACCGCTGTACCCGCCCATTTTAAACAGTGTGGTACAGCAAAGGGCAGCTGTACAAGGTACAATGCCTGCCATTTTCTCCCTCCCCCTCCCCTCTCCACACAGCCAGTGTCATTCATGACACTGGCAGTGAGGGTTTGGAGGAGCAAGAAGGCCCCTCCATTAAAATGGAGGTCTATGGCACTGCTCACCCTCGCCCCTCTTCATGGGATATGTGTCTGGGCTTTCATGGAGGCCCAGCTCATCCAGAGTTGGTCTGCACACAACTTGGACGAGATGGGGTGTGAGGAACACTAAGGAGGTTAACACTGTTTGTAAAATGTTACTTTTTGCAAAAGTCTTGGCCCCATTTGGATTGTGTTTATTGTTAATCGTATACCAATTTATGTCATTGGATAACGCAAGGAAACTTTCATAACTATAAAAAGTTAGGGGTTTGTCAAATGGGATGTAAATTACCAATTCAAAAAAAAATTTGGCACCTGTAGGGCAAACAAAAATCGACAAGAGGAGGAAAGTTGCACTACTTGAGATATGATACTGAGCTATATACTGAGATAATATACTTAAAATCGGGCGTTTAAACTGTGTTTGTACTGTGAGTTACATTTGAGTGGGACCTGTGGATGTAGAAGCTAATGGAGAATCAATCAGGAACAGGGGAGGTATCATCTGCAGTTGGTTTTCTTTTTTTTTTTTTCTTTTTACAGCCGAAATCTTCCATGCAGGCAAGCGACTCAGAGGACAGTGAGTAACAACCGTTGGAGGTCGACTGTGTAGTGAACCAGGGGATAATGCACAATGTGTATATTTTGTGAATTATATATTCTGCCCTGTTGTGTCAACATATTAAGGTAAAATTGTGATATGACGTAAATCATTTCTGACTTCCTCAGCAGCAGGTGCAGGGGACTCATGGCTTCAGGGATGCTTTAGCTTCCGCACTTTTTTTCTGGGTCAATACATTGAACTTTCAAGGATCGCCTGGAGAATAACCTAGTTGTCAGCCTCCAGACTAGGGGATAAAATACATCCTTCGGCCCCTCCTAGTTCGAGTTGGGTTAGCTCCTGCCAAAACAACCTGCACCAGTGAAGTGGGGGGGGGCATCCGCCCATACTGCCCATATGTAAAACCACCCATCTCCTCCATGTGCCGCAGACAAAGCTTCCTAACCCAAAACTCAACTTTGGCCCTCATCCAAGTTTTCTTTCTGGGCTCAACGTTTATGCAAAACCTAAATTTATGGTGAGAGACCTTATCCGTACCTAACCTCAACCTCATTTCTGATTCCAACTATAAAGACAACTATAATTCCTAGTTAGTTATTCCAAATCTAAACCATACCAACCTTGTATACGTCAAAACTATTGGACCATATATCATCAGGATCAGTATTATAAACTTTACATTTAGCTCATTGACCCCAAAAGTAACCAAATCTTAAAAAAAGCCAAAAACAATGCAGTCTCAATTCTTTACATTACTTCCAGCCAAATCCTTGAAAAGAACAAAGCACGTCGTGACTCTGAACTCCACCCAAAGCCCCAAAGGAGCAGAGGAACATTTAATCTGATCTGCCGCAAACAACAGGATATTTTTTGTACACGCTGAAGAAATAAATATATGGATATGAACTGATGGAGCAGCCGCAGGCCCAGCCTATAATTAAGTGTCAATCGATTATAAGAAGATCTGTAGAGTAGAGGAGGAGTGGAGCATGTGTTGGGTTCTCTCCCCGGGCTTGTAAAATAGTTCAGATTCTGGAGCAGCACACACTGAAAGAGCATCAAATAAATCATATTCCAGACTCAGGGGGACCATCATCCCAGAGAAAGTCCGGAGTGAGGACCACGGTGGAGAGTTAATAGGAACGTTAGATTGAGATGGCGGTGAGGTTGTTCATGAAGCGTCTTTAGAAGAATTGCAGGAGCAGATGGAGGGGGTGGAAGAATTTCAAAGCTCTGTAGAGCAAATCCCAGAAATATCTGTAAACCTCAATATTGTCCACATTCTGTAAAACCTTTGATCTTCAAACCCAAAGAACATTGAATACAAAGTAACACACTATTTTTTGAGGACGGAATATTTAAGGGGAGAATATTTCCACTGTGTGTGCTGAAATGGGAAAACAACTGAAATGACCCATATGAACCATCATGAACTTCATATCTGTACCAACCCTTGCATTATACTGAGTTGGATATTAATGATAAAGGTGCCCCTGCAATAGTGTCTTCTCACCTCTCACTATTGATATTTGGTGTATCAGCCCCTCCCACAATGTAGTTTTCTTTCTTCCATAGTTTGCCTTTGCTTCTCCTTAATGTTGAGGTTTCCCGCCACATTTGTGTATCTGCTCTTCCCACAATGATGAGGTTTCTTTCCTGCCATACTTGGTGTGCTACTCCAACAATAGTGTGTGTCTTTGCCCCTCTCATAATCTTAAGGTCTCCCACCATAGTGTGTGTCTCTGCCCCTCCCACAAAGTTGAGGTTTCCCACCCTAGTGTGTGTCTCTGTCCCTCCCACAATGTTGAGGTCTCCCACCATAGAACTTGGTGCCAAATAGTCCAGTTACCGTTTCAATTCAATGTCCAGGGTAAAATATCCAGGTAAAGCTCACAAGTGTGGGTATGAACCCCCTATATCGCCCCTAAGGCCTAATGAGGCAGGGTCCTCAGCCCAGCCCATCCACTGCTTGTGACTTGAAAACAACCCAGATAAGGGCAAGCACAGTGCCACAAGCAAGGCCCGTACCCGTTACAGCCTCGGGTTCCTCACATCACACCCGCCTGATAAAGGGAGAGAATTTAGTCCTCTCAGACATAATGCTTCATCCCCATCAAGCATCCCACTGGATAATAAGGCACTTTACAGTTGCAGCTCCCCCTTCTAGCTAGGACAGACATTATGAATACACTAATGATTTCACACTTGATCGTGGATTGCAGATAATTGTACACAATGCTACTTTTTCTCCGGTTCCTGTTTTGGTTAACATTTGACTTTATACTTTAAAAACAAAAAACATTTTTAAATCAGCCGTATATATAAGTATATTTGAATACTTATAGGTAAACGTTTTTGTGCAGTTATGTTGAGATTAAAAATCAATGTATCACATATGCTGGAATGTTCTAGACTTTTAAAGATACCATATTTTTCGCATATAAGACACACTTTTTCACCCCCCAAATTGGGGGCAAACATGCCTGAAATCTGATACGCCGAATGCGCTACCTCCGTGGCCACTCAGCCTGCCGGTGTTGCACCTTGGCTGCCCGCCAGCTCTCCCCGGCATCGGAGATAGCTGGGGGAGCTGGAGAAGCCTAGTCAGATTGGCTGCCGTGTCTAATCCGAATCTCACATTTGAACTGTATAATTTTTCTATGCCAGCCCTGAAATGGGCCCCAAACATAGGAAATTAGAGAAAAGTATAGATGAACTTGCATCTACATTTTTCTCTTCTGTCCGTGGAACAAGCAATCACTCCCGACGGAACACAGCACATTGACAGGAGAAGTGACAGCCCGCCCCCCCCCCCCCCCCCCCCCCCCCTCCTCCTGTTACATGTAGAGATGACATTGTTTTAGCTGAGAGTGTACTGCTGCTAGTGACACCTGCGGCTGAATTGGAGATTGCCTGCACTGAAATAATGGCATTAACCCAATTGCATGTGGAACGAGTAAACCTTTTGTTATCTGTTTTTTCCGCCTAAAAACTGGGTGTGTCTTTATGCCAGTGCGTCTTATATGGCGAAAAATACGGTATATATAATTACAACACAAAACAACATACCAGTCTTATATTGCCAAACAAACTTCAGTAATTTCCACTACCCTACAACCCTTCCCCTCTTGGCTATTCAACATTTTATTTACATCTCCTTTGCTTTTTGGATGTCATAATACCTATCATTCATTCATATTTCCTTTTTTTTCCTGAATTCATTCATATTAGTACTTTCTCCATGATTAATCTTTTCCTCCACAAGAACTTAACAAATAAAACCCTCTAACGAGTCGGTCAGGGGGTAAATGAGGTACGCAGCAAGGCCGACCCAGGATCCCGGGAAGTTCTGGCCAAACATTCGAATGTCTCCATGTTTTTGCATTAATATCTGATCACCCCCCACAAGTCCACACGACATCCGCACACCCACTTAATCCAAGACTCCATCCTCGAAAGACTTCTGTAAAACCTGCGATGAATCCTTCGCTGCTGCGCGAAGCGGAATGAGGCACTCCTCCTGACTCACTCAAATCTGTGCAGTTTCCTTCTCCAGTGAAACATGAGAGAAATTTTCAGGAATAATTCACTGAATAAATATGACTGCAAAACCTCCTGCAGTTTCTCATAGCGACTCGTAGAATTAAGTGAAGAGCTTTTATAACGCAGCTAGTAAACAGACATACCTTGTGTCGCTTATAATCGGCTTATTGCAAATGTGTCTTGTAAAGCCAAGCTATTGTATGTTTTCCATAAGTGTTCATTTTGGTACAGTTAATGAGCATTTAATTCACACTATTTTTTTTTTTGTTGCTTTTCTGTCACCTCGCTGCGACCGTAACTTTCACGATCACCTATGGCTTAAAGTGGCATGGTTACAAAGGGAGAAAATGTTGATATAATAAAAAGAGCATAGAGTGGAAGTCGGCATTACATATCTGCCACGTGCGTATTAATAAACCTCCATCTCCGGAATACTGATTATAGAGACAGAATAATATGATTGCTGCATGTCCAACCGCAGTTCTAACACTGTAAAGGAGAATTTTAGTCTCCTTACTTTATAGAGTTCAGAGAAGACCAAGTCAGCTGCGGTGGAGCTGATTTATAACATATGCAAATTACTTCCTACTAAGGCATTTTCACGGTGTAAGGGATGTGTATACCACACCTGCTTAATGCAGGGGGCGTGTGTTATGAGGCAATGGGGAATGCGTATAGAATGCGTTATTGACAGTCTGTTTACTTTTATCAACATTTCTTTTTTTTTCTTCCCCTTGACTAATGTCACTCCTGCTATGGTTGCATTATTGTCTGATTTATTGTTTGATTTACATTGGATGTGTCAACAGGACGCGTGGAAACCACCTCGCTTATACAAACTGTCTGTGTTTTACTCTTGCTAAATTGTCACAATCCACAGTCAGCTTAACTATCAGTAAGAGATGTTGAATCCAATGGGCCAATGTCTCCTTGCTCTCATGTAGGGGGAATTGGACAGCATGAGATTCACCAGTAATTGTTCACCATACTGTAACGCCAGGTGGCACAATATTATTGTGGTCAAACAGCTCATTTAACCTCCCTAGCGATATGCCCGAACCCGTTCGGCAAGGAAGCTGCAACTATCGTACGCCCGAAACGGGTTCGTGCACATCCGTGGAGCTCACATGCTCCGCCGCCTGCCATTTTCTCTTCCGCCAGCCATCTTCCATCTTCTCCCTCCTCCATCTCTCCTTGGCTTCTTCCGGGTCCCGGAGTGACGTGTGACGTCACGTAGGCGGGACCCTGTCCCCCCGGTCTTTTTGAAATCTTTTTTTTTTTTTTACTTTTGAGCTGGATTATAGAAATTTCTTTCCTGTACTCCAGCTCACAGTGGATCCCGCTACTCAGAAACGCTTGCGCTGATCGTTCCTGATATGGGATCTGTGTCCGGCTGCACACGAGCCGTTCCGGAAATAGCCGGTCTCCGGCTATCTCCGTGACCGTCTCCTACCTTCTGCGATGACGTCATCACGCGGATCGGGTAAGCTTTAAAGGTATCATAAACTTTTTTTCTAGATTTTTTTTTGCATTTTTTTTTTGACATTTGTTTTATTTTGATTGGCTGGATAAATATTTTATAAATGTTTTATCCCAATCCAAATCACAAGAAAACAAGTTTAATCCTTCAAAAAACAAACAAAACATTTTTTCTGTACCTCTCAAGCAGATTTTGCGAATGAGCACCATGCGCATTCGGGGTAATCGCTTGGTGATCATGGCAAATGAACGCGCCCACCTGGACAATACTCTGGCGCAGTACTGATCGTGAATCAAACTGCGCCCGTGCCGGAATCAGACCGCAAGTACCGACTGGCTCTCTGTGTGCCTGCAGCATTTCTACAACAGCTGCAGGCCACACAGAGCCCTTTCCGCCCCCTATCGTGTCACCGAGTTGACGCCGATGGGGGGCGGAAAGGCAAATACGATTGTTCATGTATCAACTTTTCGGTACAGAAATCTGCACCTCAGTTGTAACCGCCAGAGGAGTTTAATGAAGGCTCTGTCTTCACACAATATTGGCCT
>CM070043.1:33501790-33520485 GCA_036250615.1 Ptychadena robeensis | reverse complement strand
TAGTTGCAGCTTCCCTTTGCCCGAACTGGGTTCGGGCATATCGCTAGGGAGGTTAAATGAGCTGTTTGCCCAATCATATTGTGCCACCTGGCGTTACAGTATTGGTGAACAATTAACTGGTGAATCTCCTGCTGTCCAATTCCCCTACATGAGAGCAAGGAGACATTGGCCACCATTGGATTTAACATCTCTTACCGATGAGTTAAGCACAGACAGTGTCTAAGGCGAGGTTTCCACGGCGTCCATGTTGACACATCCAATGTAAATCAACAATAAATCAGACAATAATGCAACCCTACGCAGGAGATGACATTAAGTCAAGAGGGAAGAAAAAAAAAAGAAATTGATAAAAGTAAACAGATCTGTCAATAACGCATCCTATACGCATTTCCCAATGCCTCATAACACAGCCCCTGCATTAAGGCAGGTGTGTTATACACATCCCTTTACACCGTAGAAACATAGCCTTAGTAGGCAAGTCATTGCATATGTTATAAATCAGCTCCACCGCAGCTACTTTGTCTTCTCTGAACTCTATAAAGTAAGGAGACTAAAATTCTCCTTTACAGTGTTAGAACTGAGGTTGGACATTGCATGCAATCACTTATTCTGTCTCTATAATCAGTATTCCGGAGATGGAGGTTTATTAATACGCACGTGCAGATATGCTAATGCGACTTCCACTCTATGCTCTTTTTATTAATATCATACATTTTCTCCCTTTGATAACCATGCCCCTTTAATGCCATAGGTGATCGTGAAATGTACGGCGCAGCGAGTGCAGAAAAGCAAGCAAAAAATAGTTTGAATTAAATGCTATTTAACTGTACAAAATGAACACTTATTGGAAACATACAATAGCTTGGCTTTACAATGACACATTTGCAATAAGCAGTATAGCGACACAATGTATGTCTTTTCTTACTAGCGGTATAAAATGACTCTTCACTTAATTCTACGAGTCGCTCTGAGAACTGCAGGAGGTTTGAGTCATATTTATTCAGTGAATTATTCCTGAATAATTCTCTCATGTTTCACTGGAAACTGCACAGCTTTGAGTGAGTTCAGGCCGGAGTGCCTCATTCCGCTTCGCGCAGAAGTATCTCATCGCAGGTTTTACAGACGTCTTTGAGGATTGAGTCTGAAGTGGGTGTTGCGGAGTTCGTGACTGTGGGGTGATCAGATATTAATGCCAAAACATGAGACATCTGAATGTTGGCCCAGAACTTCCCGGGATCCTGGCGTCCTGTCCTTGCTGCTTACCTCATCACCTGACCGCTCGTTAGAGGGTTTTATTTGTTAAGTTCTTGTGGAGGAAAGATTAATCCTGGAGAAATTTACTAATATGAATGAATTCAGGAAAAAAAGGAAATATGAATGAATGATAGTATGACCATCAAAAAGCAAAGGAGATGTAAAATAAATGATGAATAGCCAATAGTGGAAGGGTTGTAGGGTATTGGAATTACTGTAAGTTTGTTTGGCAATAAGACTGTAATGTATGTTTTGTGTAATTATATATACCGTATTTTTCGCCATATAAGACGCACTGGCATATAAGACACACCCAGTTTTTAGGGCAGAAAAACCAGAAAAAAAAGATTTAATACGTTTCCACATCAATTGGGTTAATGTAATATTTTCAGTGAATGCAATATCCAATTCAGCCAGCAGGTGTCACTAGCAGCAGTAAACTCTCAGCTAAACAATGTCATCTCTACACTGTACACAGGAGGAGGGGGGGGGGCGGGCTGTCACTTCTCCTCTCACTGTGCTGTGTCCTCGGGGAGTGATTGCTGTTCCCACGGACAGAAGAGAAAAAGGTAGATGCAAGTTCATCTATACTTTTCTCTTAATTTCCTATGCCATTTCAGGGCTGGCATAGAAAATTATACAGTTCAAATGTGAGAGTCGGCATTAGCCGGCATCTCACATCTGACAGCTTCTCCAGCTCCCCCAGCTATTCTCCGTGCCGGGAGAGCTGGCGGGCAGCCAAGGTGCAACCACCGGCAGCTGAGTGGCCACGGAGGTCGCGCATTCGGCGTATAAGATTCAGGCACTGTTTGCCCCCAATTTTGGGGGTGAAAAAGTGTGTCTTATATGCCGAAAAATATGGTATCTTTAAAAGTCTAGAACATTCCAGCATATGTGATACATTGATTTTTTAATCAACTATAACTGCAACAAAAACTGTATACCTATAAGTATTGCAATATACTTATATTATACTGGCTTATTTAAAAAGGTTAAAGTAAACTGTTACCAAAACAGAACCAGAGAAAAGTAGCATTGTTTACAATTATCTGCAATCCACTGATCAAGTGTGGAAATCATAGTGTATTCATCATGTCTGTCCTAGCTAGAAGGGGGAGCTGCAAACTGTAATGCCTTATTCTCAGTGATGCTGCTGGGGATGAAGCATTATGTCTGAGAGACTAATTCTCTCCCTTTATCAGGCTGTGTGTGAGGACCCGAGCTGTACCGGGTACGGCCTGCTTGTGGCACTGTGCTTGCCCTTATCTGGGTTGTTTTCCAAGTCACCAGCAGGTGTGGGCTGGGCTGAGGACACCTGCCTCATTAGCCTTAGGGCTATATAGGTGTGTCTCATCCACCCACACTTGCTGAGCATTTTACCTGGATATTTTACCCTGGACATCTGAACTCTGAAACTGTACCCTGGACTATTTCTGCACCAGTTTGGTTTCCCTCTTTAAGTAAGTGCCAATAAACTTGTTTTCACCATATTCCAGTTTGGTTGTCAGTGTATGCTGCCTGCCTGGTCACCCACTGTCTGAATCCTGACACTGTAACATTTGTCTAGCTAGTAGAGATGGCCGAATTTTTCGACTTGCTAACTTTGTGTGCTGATTGCAAAGCCTCTGAACATGGTATCATCACCATTTTTTGACTTGACTTTGAACTTAATTTGTGCAAAAACTGTTTGTGTTAGAGCCTTACTTTTTTCTTTGGCGTATACCCCCAACCCTTTTTTACATCTACAATAAGTTTTGTGATGATACCATAGTCAGGGGCTTTGCAATTAAATGCTCCTTCTAGAATAGTAAATGTTATCCCCTAAATATACAGCATGTGAACTGTGTGTGTTGTCGGCTGCAGCTTTAGCAATGACATTTTCTGTCTAAAGAACCTGGTTGGTTCAGGGGTGCTCACCATATAGGAGTATAAATCCACAAAGCTTTGAGTTAAGACAGCACCTGCCCTCAGACACATCAGTTGACTCCAGGGTTACTCCAGTCAACACTACAGGGTTAAAAGTCATACAAGTTGAATTTTTCCATTCCATTGACTTAAAAAATTGATGGTTTATTTTGATTGAATATAAGATGATCAAGCTGTGATTGGACATGTTGGTAAATTTTTGTTGGATGACTAATTAACAGATGTTTTTTTTAGGCGTTTTGATGGATTTATATTCATCCCCACCCACACCCCCCGGGAAAGGATCTTCACTCCAGAGGAGAGTGAGCACGCGTAGGGGGTAAGCCTCCTCTACTCCTTCTCTCTTTCTGGGTGGGCACTCTGTGGGGAAGACATCTGGCCATCAGAAAACATTTCTGATGCCCAGATGTCGCCCCCCAGCATGGTGCCGCCCTGGGCAACCACCCAGGTTGCCCATGCCTAAAACTGCCACTGATACCATAGATCAATGTTAGACTGACAGTCTATATTTAGTGGTTGCGCAGCCTCCTGATCGACCTGATCAAGTGCAACAATCAGACAGGAGGGTCGGGAAATTAAAAAAGACCCAATAGATCTATTGGGTTTCTTTTTGGGTCTCCAGATGCTCAGTGGTCGACTTCCTTCAAAATAAGGCTCAGAGAAAGATCAGAATAGTAGGTCAGTAGAGGATAAGTCACCAAGGACTTGATTACAAATTTACATCAGTGGTTCCTCACTTTCAGAATTTCTCTGTCCCAATAGTAGATCTTCTTGGTTAGTTAAGGCTCCACTGGCATTATGTATATACCTTATTGACAGTTTTGAACCTCAAAAGAACCTCAGGCCCTTCTTCTGTTGGCTTTTTCTGGTTCTCCATGTCATGTGAACACTTCCTATTGGATGTCCAATGAAGGACTCTATTAAAGATACTAAAGAGGAAGAAGATTATGATTTATTGAAGTGGGGAACTGGTCAACAAGGGCTTGGTTTCAACTCTGGATCAGATAATACTTACTATTAAAAACTGTGCTGTCAAATAGCACTTGTAGGGGATATTTGCAAACACCGTCTGTTCCAGAGAAGAGGGGCAGATTAAGTGATGCCTAGTGCCTTCTCTACAAGCCTGTGGGAGCAGTGCTACAGTATGTTCTGGGGTTGCTGCAGTTGGTCAGATCTAGGTTCAGCAACAGTATGTGCTCCATGAGGTCAGCTGAATATACTGAATGACCAGGTTATTCCATCAATGGGTTTTTGTTCTCTGTTGGCACAGGCAAATTCCAAGATGACAATGTCAGGATTCATCAGGCTCAAATTGTGTCTTAGGCAGCATGAGTGGCTCAGGCAGCATGAGGCATCATTTTCACACATGGAGTGGCCATCACAGAGTCCAGACCTTAACCCCAAAACCATGCCACAGCGAATGTGTGCCGTCATCAAACCTATGGGAGGTCCAATGAAATATTAGAGTGTCTGACTTTTTTTTTAATAATATTGCAATGAAATGGGTTTTGTTACAGTCATGTAATACATGGGGTACTGTATTTCAGCTACCTGAGTAAGATATTCTAAACATGCATTTGTAGACTTGTAATAATGATGAATTTAATAGTAACTTAAACAATTCTTACAAATTAGGACTAGGGGTACACAGGGACTCTCCTCATTTTGCTCCCTGGGACATTGTTCCCCAGAAAGCAGCTGAAATGTTTGTTTTGTACTTTGCAATGTAAAAGAACATTCACTGCTGGCATATCTGTATTCACATACAGTAAATATTGTATACAGTGACAACTAATAATAGCTCACTGACTGAAATACACCATATGCTTCCCTTACACAAGAAACATTTCAATGTTAGAATTTGTTTTGACAAAATCAAGCTTGTAATGAGGTATGGAAGTCTAAACCCTAACTTCCTGATTTCTTGACTGATTTCTTTGGGACTGAACAATATATCATTAGCATAAATGCAGGAGATGTAGAGAATGCTTTTGAGAATATTATACATGGTTTTGAGAAAAGAAAAGTTATGCTAGCCATACACAGCCCGATAAATAGCCCGATCAACCAAGCCCGATCGAAGTTTGCCGATAAAAAGATCGGCGTTTTCTCGGATGATCTAACAAAAAATCCCGACATAGAAAAAATGATTTTTGAACGATGTAACAGTTTTGATTGTACATCATAGTCACACAGTTTATCATAATTTTTGTCGTCCAATCTTTCATTCAATGGGAAGTAATAGTAATATCGGGGATGATCGGTGTTCATTTAGTCGGGCGCTACAAGAAAAGTAGAACGATGTAACCGGACCGATTAAAATTTTCCAACATGTCCGATCATGTGATGCCCGATTTTCTGCTAAATTTTGATCGGGAAAGCTCTGTCGGACCATGTAGGCAAAACCCGATTTATGCCCGATTAACCAAAAACTTCGATCGGGCTTGGTTGATCGGGCTATTTATCGGGCTGTGTATGGCTAGCATTAGACATTTTTGCATAAATTAGGTTCACAGTTAAGTTGAAATTTCACCTAGGTCCCCATCAGTAGCATCCCTGGGTTTGCGGTCATACAGTGCTTGAAACCCATGGTATCACCCCATAGTGGCATATATAGAGTGCTGGGGGTAACATGGGTGCCAAATTGCTATATATATGTAAGAGGAGCAGAGGCTAATCACATACTATTAACTTTGCTTAGCCCTGGACACACTTTAAAAGCTTATCTCCTCCGACGACTTAAGGGATGCTGGGGATGCAGGGATATATTTACCCAGGGATTCAGGGGAGATGCTGCAGGAACAGACAGAGAAGATATTAACCAAGAGAGAGAAAAGTGTCACGAAAAGTGTCTGAATCTGAAGGAGGACTGCCACTGATATCTCTATCATATGGAGGGGCTTCTCTGAGCCACACTTGTGCTAGTATACACTATGCCTGTTTAGAGGGAAGTCGACTTTACCATTCACAAGGAGGGGGAAGGGGGGGGGGGGGACACGCCAAAGACAGTGCTGAATCTGCCACACTGATATTGCAGCTGTGGTATTTAATGAAGTTTGGAGTCATCTTGCTGACTTGCAAGTACTCTAGCCACCGTATAAAAAAAAACAGCTGGAAAGTTTATTGTCGCCCCTCTTGGAGTGAAGTGATGTCACCTAGTGCCAAATGCACTCCCCGCACCAAGGTAGTGATTCCACTGTCCACTGGTCCCCATTGTTCACAGATCAGCCTTTCGCTGCTATACCTGTGGGCACTGTTGCTCACAGCTCCATTTTCCTCCTTTCAATCTTTTGTTAATATTACTGAAACAATGGCGAGACACATGAGAAACAATTCTCATCACACTATTTTATTGCAGCCAGTAATCTATAAGCTGCACAGATGACCTCGTTCACCTTACACACATTCCACTTTATGAGAAAACCATCATTATAATTTATCATGCATTGACTTTATCATAAATGCTAAAAGAACAAAGACTGTCCCCACACAGATCAGCTGAAATGATGTGTACGATGCAATACAATGAGGAGAATACAGCTTTATCCATATCAAATATATATAATGTAATATCATAATAAAATGTCCAAATTAAAACATCATATTTCCCAACTGAAACCCAAAATAAGGGCTTGTTTCCACTGGTGCGTTTCGTGCGGGGGTAACCGCGTGGCCGAAACCGAATGCGTGTCCCCACGAAAACACATGGCATGCGTTTTCACACGTTTTTTGGATGCAAATTTTTTTCAAACGTGCCCAGAATCCACAGCCGCATGCCATGTGTTTTTGCGCGTTTTTGACCACATCCAATGCTTTCCTATGGATGCGTTTTTGCACGTTTTTGGGATGCGGATGCGGTTGGGATGCGGATGCGTTTCGAAACACTGTAGGTAGCGTTCACAACCACACCCTAAACCGCATTCAAACGCGCACAAACGCACCAGTGGAAACTATATTGATGTTTCCAATGGATGCAGTTACAAGGTTACAAACGCTAGCAAACGCGTAAAAACGCACCAGTGGAAACAAGCCCTAAATGTGGACTGGCATCCTAATCATATAAAGAGAACACCTGGGGAGAATAAACAAGTCTCATTGATTTTTTCATTAAATCGGACCACAAGAAGTTCAAGGTTGCATGAATGGCACTAGAAGTGCTGATAATAGGGAGGATGCGGATAATAAAAAGGTCCCTCGCAGCCCCTACTCTATCTCCCCGGCTCTTATGACGAGCACTGCAGCGCCCCCTGCAGTGCAGTGACAGCTGGGTAAGTCCCTAATATCCTCTGAATTTTCCCATAGTACACCACTGTAAACTCCCCCAGTGGCCACTCACGATATTTCACCCTGAATTAACCCCTGGCAACCAGGCAAATAAAGATGGCTTGTCTCATCAGCAGGTAAGTGTATTTTGTTGGAATTGTGGAGCTCTAAGCCACCATCATACCAACTCAGAGGTAACTCAGAGGTCAAACTTTACATTAACTTTTTTTAGATTTTGAGTATACATCTACTTTAATTTTCTTATGTTGTAATCTGAACATAAGTTTATATTTAATAAAAAAGAAACATTTTGGTAAAAAATATATATCAAGGAAGGAAAACTAAAGCAACCGTATTCATTTTCTTTCCAGGAAATCCATGACTGATAAAGGGCTAATACATAGGATAAAGCATTTTGGCCAAATAAGTATCTTTGGGTGATACGTGTTTGGCCACAACTTAAGTATGTTTTCATAATTATTTTGAAAGGTTATACATAAAATAATACAATAGAAAAAATATAAAATATACCGTATCTTCTGGCGTATAAGACAACTATTAAACACAGGAAAATGTGTTCAAAAGTCGGGGGTTGTCTTATACGCCGGGTACAGAGTGTTGCCGTCGGGGGGGGGGGGGTTCGGGGTGCTAGGGTGCTCTCCTGTCTATCCTGTCTGCCTGTCTGACCATCTAGGGGAGCCCTGAGGTCTGCTCCCCCAACCATGCTCCCCGCAGGGTGACAGGAGCCGACAGAGGCACAGCTTCAGAGTCCCCCTCACCCCCTCTTTCTCCTTGCCAATGTCTGTGATAGTAGCTGGCTGTTACTGACGACAAGTGTGCTCACTAGCGACATTGTGCATTGTGGCTGAAATTGATATTGCAGGGATACACATTGAACACATTAAATAGCTGTACAAAAACTTCACTTCATACACAACTGTATTACACTATATTACATTTTTATATTTCTGTGGGTTGAAAGTCAGAGAAGACATAACATTATTTATTTGGTGTGCGTTTGAAGAGAGGTAGCCTTATACGGTGAGAATATCCCAAACTCTATATTTTAACTGGAAATGTTGGGGGTCGTCTTATACGCCGGAAAGAAAATGTATAACTTTCTGTACCAGCCACCACCTTTATCTTTCGTACACTTGATTGGGGCACAATTTTGTGATTCCTCACTCCAGACGCTGCCATACTCACCGTGTTCAATTCTCCCTTATCCAAGAGACTCTACCGGTCTCGCTCCACCATCTTGGAAAAGTGAGACCTAGGTCACTATAGCAAGTGCATGTATCACCCCAAACTCGGCAGGCTTTACACTCCTCTACCACATTATTTTAAGCAGTAGATGCCATACTGAGGCTGCCACAGATATTACACAGTTCAGATAAGAAAGGACTGGCCATACTGCTGTATAGAGATGGTCGAATTTTTCGACTTGCTAACTTTGTGAGCTGATTGCAAAGCCTCTGAAAATGGCATCATCAACAAAATTGCTGAAGATGTAGAGAAGAGCTGTGGGAACAGTGGACAAAAAAGGTTTTGCTCTAGCACATGTAGTTTTTGCATACAATAAGTTCAAAATCAAAGTGAAAATTTTGACTTTTGAAACTTTGCCTTGACTTGAACTTCATTTATGCAAAAACTATTTGTGTTAGAGCCATACTTCTTTTTTTCAGTAAACCCCCAACCCTTCTCTACATCTCTTGCAAGTTTGGTTTTTTTATACAATTTCTGTACAATCAACTTTTGTTCTACCAAAACCATATGAGGACCTTTCTAAACCTTCCAATCACTATGTATTCTATCAAGGAGGACCAGGCAAAGGAAATTGTATGGAGTGATCTAAAGGTGTATGGGGGGGGGGGCTTAAGGGGATAACTTTACTCATCTAGAAGGAATATATACAAGCTTTCCAAGCATTGGCAGGGTACAGTTCTTGGCATAGTTATAAACAAGTAAAACCAAATGTACAGCAGCAATACATACAAATGGTGCTAAGACTCTAACGTGCTGATGCTTGTAAGAATAGTCTCTGATTCCTAGCTGTAGTAAAGGGGGAGTCTTCCGCTCTCAACCTTTAGCTTTTCAGAGAAACACACTCATATGCTAATGCTGATTCCTGTAGTCCCTCAGGCCTAGCTGGGAAGGCCTAATCCCACTGGGACGTCCTGGAAAGATGCACAGAGCCCTGGCGCTCTTTTAGAAGGCAGATCATTGGAGACCTGGAGCTCCTCCTATCAATCATATTTATAGTGTCTATAACACATCAGCACCTCCTCTGTTACTGGGCAGAACCCTAACTGTACAGGGGATTTCCAGCACATGCTGGAACATTCTACACAGTTCTAGCAGTTTAAAGCTATATACCATTATATTCACAGCATAGAGAAAAGCATAAAAGCTTGAACTTGTCTTATTACCAACTTATAACTTTGGAATAACAGAGATTCCGTTACATTACAACGCCACTGTGATGTTTATCTTCCCAAGTTCCCCCTTGCGTCAGGAGCACACTGTAGCATGGTGTCACTCGAGGGGCGAAGCATGGACAAATTAAGATGTTTTTCTCCATCAAGGCTATATTTTTACATCTGGTTATTACTTCTGGTAGCAATAACAAAGAGTGACAAAGTAGGCGGTCATTTTGAAATCACCAAACTGCCCCCATAATAACTAGTCCAAGATATCTATTTTGAATTATAGTTAACAGGGTACTAATTGCCTAAGGTATCCAAGATTTCCACTGCCACTGCCCCCCCCCCCCCCCCCCCCCCCCCCTCTCCCCCATATTGTGACATGAACAGGGATACCCAAAGAGGCCCAATGCTCAGTGTTGCACAACATTGTCCAATGCTGTCCAATATTGCTCAACAATGTTCAATGCAACTCAAATCTTTTTATAGCTAAAATATCCATGTCTAAACTTACAGTTTATTTAATTCTTTCTCTTTTTGGAATTTCCCACTCGTCCTTTGGCACTTGGAATGCTCTGCCCAGGAAAGGTAGAATTTGGTAATGAGGTGACCGTATGTGAGACAATCATACATTTTCTTCTTGTCTTCTCGAGTTAGCAGACTCACAGACAATTCAATAAGATAATGTAGAGGGGCCGCCATTGCCAAATATTACAGTTAGCGCCGTTCCCCGAAGAGTGGCGCCGTGTCAGGAATGAGCTGAATTTTATTCACCACCTGGATTTCCATATGCTGCATTATTTGTTGTTTTCCTGGAATTTATTTAGAGAAGGCGAGAGGTTGAGAAATGAATTTTAAAAGGAGCGTCAGCGAGCGGCAGATGGCGTGTGGGTAATGATGGAGAGGAGATTGTCGTGCGCCATGTGACCTTGTCTGAGCCCATGAATAAAGCCAAACAAAGTCTAAAAGAGAACTCTTCAAAGGAAAAAAAACAATGTGTTTGCAGGCCAAATAAATATCTTCTAGCTTTTCTATTCTGCCCAGATACCCCTAAGCCACACCTCTGGGAAGAGTTTATAAATATAGCTTAATTGATTGCTTAGATCTTTCTGTTCCCCATTGAAGAAGTTCTCCTGCTGCCTCTCGCTGGAGAACTACAAAGTCCAGCAGCCTCCCAACCAAGGCCTGGGTGAGAGGATGTTTCAACTTGTAAGTGTAACCTCTATGCAAGGACTTCCTGGTGGTGATTGTATTGTATATATTCATCCTAGTAAAGTTACCCCCCAAACGAGTCTGTGTGGACATCCCTTTATTGCTCAAACAGCCGTTTATATGACAGTGTGACTGGGCATTGGGCTTAAAACCCTAAAAGGACTTGGTTGCTTCGGTAGTTACCCCAGTGAACGCAACAGTCTGAAGGGGATAGCTCCTGTAATAAACTAAGGGCTTGTTAAAGCCGCGAGTTTAATGGTGGTGCAGAGATCGCTGGCACCCAGTGATCTCCCGCAGTCTCTTGTGATTACTTTTGCGGCATGGAGATTACAGGCAGAAAGTGGGGGGTAGGACAGGACATCTGGCCCCACCCGCCTGATCTCGCCCATAGAGAGTGAATGGGCGTGGTTTAACTGACATGCGATTTTTAACCGTGCCCATTACCTCTATGGACACGGGGAGTTTCAGATCTCGAGCCGCCCCACACCCGCGTCCGATCGCGCCCTTTAGTTGAAGAGGGGACAAGTCCATTTAACTAAAAAGAAATTATCAAAAATCACGTCCGTGCCGCTGTAATACCTGCAACCCTCCCGTTTTGACGGGAAAATAATTTTTTTCCCCTGCCCTTTCAGCCTTGCCTCAGTATTTAGGTCTCTGTGTTATGCTAAGCACTGTCTTCCATTGCTGTGCCTGTGATATAGAGTCCTGTCTGTGTTCTGAGACTGATACCTGTTATTCCTTACCTGCCTGCTGCACTCTCCTGCTACCTGATCTGTACCTGCTCTGCCTGCCCTGTCACACTGTCTGGCTGACAACACCTGTGTGACTGGAGCCTTCCCTGCTGTCCCCTGGACTTGTGTTCCTACCATCCCTCTAGAAGTAGCGACCTGATGATCCCCTCGGGTAAGTCTATCCCCACCATCATGGGTAGCCAGCAGGAAACCATGATCAGTATACCAGAAGTGACGTCACAAATTGACAGCTAGGGCTGTGGCTGATTGCCAAAGTGGGAACATGCCCAAAGTAAGGTTTTTAAGGCACCTGCTAACTTCTCATCTGCACCCGTTACGGGGGGACACTAAGAGTACATGTTATTTAAAAGTTTAGTTTTGTCATCCCTTAGCAATACGAAAAAAATGTATACAATTTTTGGTAATATGAAATAAGATGATACATAATGTATGCAAATGTTCTTACCTCTACTATTTAACTGAAATGAACGACAGTCTGCCCAAAGGGTTTCAATGTGGTGCAAAGTCATCGCTCTTTCAGGGCTTCTCTGGTACATTAGCTGGATATCCTGAACAACGCTCAGCCAGCACAGATCCAATTTCCTACTAGTTTATGGTGACACCCTCAAAAAACCTTTGTAGAGATATTTTCACTCTTTTTAGTTTTCCAGGAAACTGAAAAAAAATTGATGCCACAGGGAAAAATATCCTCAACACAAACGTAGTATTTGGATTGCCGCACCGTGGCCCCATACCTGAGGAGAACATCAGGAGTCTCCTACACTAATATTATTATTTTAATTCACGACTATTGAGCTCCAGGGACACTTACCGACCACCCTCTCCACATCCCTCCAATAAATTTAAGCGGCTGGAAAGTATGATTGTGCGTGGAGTTTTTATGGCAGAGAGCAGGCGGCCTGGTTTTAATTTCCTGGAGCTTTACAGCGTGATCCCGGCTCTGCCGGCGAATATTGCGTCCTAATTCCTCTGCCCTCTAAAGCCGCCTCATTCACACGTCGGGATGATTGCAACACCTTGCGCGTGCAACGCCGAGTATTAGCCTGAAATAAAACGAAGCCGACCTGCAATTCCCCTAGACACAAATTTCCTGATCAAACCATCATAAGGCCTCAAGGTAACATGTAAAAAGTAACGGCTCAAGGCAACAATGGTTCCTGGATACGCCATTCCCGTACCCGAAGTCAGTGCTGATATATTACCATGCTGTTCCAATGGGAATGAAATAACCGATGCAGGAGAAATATTGGGCTGTGGTGCAGGTGATTGTGGGCTTAGGTCAGAGAGTTTAGGGTTATTGCTATGCAGAAACATCAACTGATCACTTTAAATTCATTGCCATATACATTATTTCTGCAGGAATTCCCTCATACAGGTTATTGTATCCGGAACATCAGGTACACATTGTTTCCCCGGCAAGAATTCATTTCCGTGAACAATCCATCTCCGTTGCTATGAAAAAAGGGGGTGAATACTTTTAGTCCTTTTTATTCTAGTCCCTAATTCTCTTGTAAGCCATACCAGAAGGAATTGAGGGATTGCAGTTGTATTCATACAACAATTCAACACAAATATCTTCAGCATTCTACACAACTCTGCAACACTGCTAGAAATGACTGAATTTTGGGGGAAAAGTTCCACTTGCTGACTTTGTGAGTTATCTTAACCTTCCTAGCGCACCGCCCGTATCGCGCCGTTTACAACTGGCGTTCACATACGGGCGATCAAGGAAGTGTACAGAGTACACTGTTTGTCTTTTCCGGCATCTCGCCGGAGCTCTACACGCAGCTGTTGTCATTACTGACAACAGCTGCGTGAGAGAGAAACCCGGCGCTCCTCCATTAACGGAACATTAACCAAATGGAGGTCTATGGCGCCGCCCCCCGTCCCCGTCCCCTTCCGCGTCACCGTGACGTGATCGGGGTGGTGCCGCCAACCCGGAAATGCTGCAGCGATGTAGACAATCGCTGCAGCTTTCCGGGGAGGCATAGGGTCTCCCCGCCGCCGGCTTCCCCTGCGGTTGAGAGGACCCTGTTCAACGAATGAACAGGTTCCTAGGGAGGTTAAATTACCTTAACCTCCTGAGCATAACAATGCTTTCACACCATTTCCACCGGCGCCACAGGACGTATCGTCATCAAGACACTAGCAATATGTGCCAGAAAAGCAATGCCAATTAACATGGAGGTCTATGGCTCTCCCTCCCACCCCTTTGGCTTTACCAGTGTGACGCAGCGCCGGAAGCGATTAACGTGCCAGCAGCAATGCAGAATTGCTGCAGGCTCGCACAGCACAGACATGTGTGCCTGATCCCGGCGTGGGCAAGGTTTGCTTTATAAACAAACTGCGCACGTACTGGGTTTGGGCAGACTGCCAAGGAGGTTAACATGGTATCATCACTAAAATTGCTGGAGATGTAGAGAAGGGTTATGAGAATGTTCCAAAAAGAAAATGTTGCTCTAGAACATGCGATATTGCATAAATTTAAAGCTAGGCATACACGGTTTGATTTTGGCGTTCGATCGACCTACACCTATCAAAGTTTACATGTCTCATGTAAAGTTAACATGTCAACTTAAATTGTATGCTGCACACATGGTTCAATCAGCGAAAATTGGTCGATCCCGATCAAAACATCAAAGTGATTGGACAAATTTTCAGCGATTGTACAACGATCAAACTTAAATTGTAGCATTGTGTGTGTTGGTTGCGTGGATTTTATTCGATGATCACATTTATATATGACTCTTTCCTGTGATTTTTGATTAAAACTAAAACTATCGATTTTGGTCGTATTATGATCGAACCTTCCATGTAGTACTACTTTGGATTCGATTACGATCGGTGTCTGGGGTGACAATATCACCGAGGAAATTCCCCCTGAGTTACTCAGGGGCACTTTTAAGGCCACAAAAGTAGCCTTGAAAGTCCCCCTGCCCCTGAGTAACTCAGGGGGAATTTCCTTGGTGATATTGTCACCCCCAAACAGTTTCTATTACTTTGGGATGTTGGCCACTCACCTACACAGGTTGTCATTATATATATAAAAATTTTGTTTGGTGAAATTATCCTCAAACATTTGAACGTAATTCACGCAAAAACTTTGTATGTTGTAACATGCATGTACTGGATAGTAGATTTAGGAATCGTGCAAAAACTTTACTAAATAAATAAACAGTACAGCACAGTAAAATATTCATAACTGAACAGGGAGATAAGAAGGACAGGAAGGTCCTGTTAGGCATCTGTGAAGGTGGCAGTAGAAATCTGGAGCTGGACAATCATAAACAAGGCAGAATGGAACTGCAGAGCTGGACCCGGAGGGTGTAGGTGGGAGCAGGGCTTGACCGAGTTGTGAGGGCCACGATAGGCAGGGCCAGGTTAGGAGGAAGGGGCGGAGTTAAGGTGGGAGGGGTTAAGGTCTTAAAGAAGGGAGGCGACTGGAAGGGAAGGCCTCTTTGGACCTGCAAGCACCCACCCTCTCTTTCTTTAAGATGTAAGGGGTTCTTGTGAGGATTGGAGTTTTGTTGCACATGTTATACTTGTTTTCTCAGTGTCGAGAGAGGTTTTAAGGTAGAACTAGTAGGTTGGCATGCTTATTTAGGGTTGGCTGTCATCAAAGCTGGGGAATTGTTTTGTTTTATAGTGGGCTCAGGCCCTAAGTTTCAGTGTTATTTTCCTGTATTAACAGGATGTTAATCCAAAGTTGGAAGTACCCACCGTGCTGGATTTAAAAGGGCAGGTGGCTGGTATGGACGGTTATTTAAAGTTATTAAAATTTATTCAAATGTCATATGTAAAAGTAATGTTTTAATGTGAATTTATAAAGGCGGCACTGTCAAGGGAGTTTTACATGTTTGGATAAGCTGTGGCCTTTTTGTACTTTCCACACACTAATACATTTCAATTTTCCAAAGAATTCCAAGTCTCGTGTCTTATTTCATGGGTTAGGGGTAGTGTTGTTTCATGGCTTAGGGGTAGTAAGTAGGCAGCTCAACTAAGTAGGCAGCTCAACACTGCCCGGTCATGTACTTGCTAACGTCCATTGCCAGGGTCACAGTTGATCCCCGAAAGTTTCCTTCTCAGATAAGTGGCCCAACACAACAAAAAGCGGAGGTTTGAACAATGAAACAAGTGTTTTATTAAGCAAACCAATAAAATAATTTTCAAGGAGAGTAATATTCTTAAGATATATTTATACACGCATGTATAGCATGAAAACTGAACCTTAATAATAAAAAGGTGAACACACTGTAATTTACCATTTCCTATAACTGTAGTGTAGTCAGTCTACCACATCAGGACACAGCTGGTCCCTTTAAGGAGGATGCCCAGCAGCCCCCGCGGCTCCCGGGGTACATAAGTGCGACCCAGAGCGGGGAGGGGCAGTCCAGAGGTGCAAATCCTGATGAGACGGCAGCAACGGTCTCCAGGAAAACGGCCCTCCACCCTCTATACCACCGTGCAGGCAGCCGGTGGACACAATAGCCTGCGCTTTTTTGATCAGACCCAGTTGCAGTGCGTGTGGCTGCTGTTGGAGACAGTCCCCGTACACTACTCAAGTGGGGTGGCAAGGCCCCTTTGTTCCGTGCCCCGACTGGTGGCAGACTAGCGGTCTCTGGACGTTCCTAGCGACCTCTCGAGAAAGACCAGGACTGTATTGGCAAGGAGGACCAGGAGCCGCAGTAGGTTGAGCGACAGGACCGAACACAAGTTAATAAGGAATTGATCGCCCCGCCGTGATCTGCGATTCGTTTGTGAACATTACCATGAGTTGTTATTCTCCAGTTAAAATAAAGTAGTTGTAGCAGCACGTCCTGATCCTGAACCTTACATAACTAGTATCAGAAAATGGAAATATATATTAGATACCAAACAATGCCTACCCCCCTCACTGGCCAGTGAAAGAGTTCGGTACCAGAATCGTTGGGGCCCTTAAGCAGGGTACAGACGTGGAGATAGGGGTCAGATCAATGGCCGTTTCGAGCGCCGTGCGTGCTCACGGCCATCTATCTGACCCATATAATCTGCCCCATCGCTGTTTTCGAACAAATCAATCCCACTCGAAAACAACCTTATCGGACATCGAATATCGAACCGTCTGTACCCTGCTTTAGTCTTGTACACTAGTGTGATAGGTTTCGGTGGAGCTCGAGGTACCCAATTTTAGAAAAAAAAATGAATGACTCGAGTATAAGCCTAGGGAGGGAAATGCAGCAACCAAGGCACAGAAACACACAGCAAATGTACTTTTGTTTTGAGGTGTAATTATTTAATTCAGCAGATTTGTAAGTTAATTTACAAAGCCCCTGAACATGGTATCATCACTTAAATAGCTGGAGATGTAGGGAAGGGTTGTGGGAACATTGTAATGAAAAAAGAATTCTAGCATATCAAGTTTTTGCACAAAATAAGTTCAAATTTGACTTGACTTTGAACCTAATTTATGCAAAAACTACATGTGCTAGAGCAATATTTTTTTTCAAATGTTCCCACAACCCTTCTCTACATCTCCAGCAAATTTGGTGATGATAGCATGTTTAGAGGCTTTGCAATTCACCCATAAAGTCCACCTACAAAATGCCACAAGTTTAATTTTTTGATCCGAATTTCATTTTTTGATTACAATTCAGGTGCTGAAAAATTCAGCTTATATTCGAGTATATATGGTACTTATCTGCAGGGTAGCAGCAAGGTGATCCAGTCTGTCAGATGATCTGTGCTGATGTCTCTGAAGATCTCCAAAAACAGGATGGATCTGTTCAGTCCTCTATCTCTCCTGCAGACTGGATGTGGGCTCCCCCAATCAGGCAGCAGCAAGGCTGGAACACTTTAATCTCCTCCAGGACAAGATGTCTTCCCCTCTCCACAGGTGTCTCACCTCCCTGGTCTGGAATGAAGATCCCTTCACACTGTGTCTGGAGGTGCTTCAATATGACAGCAAATCCTCCGCCTGAAGAACAGCCTCTGTGTCCCCCACAGACAGACCCACGTTTTTCTCCTTCTACTGGAGAATTTAGGACTGACTTCCTTCCTGTCCTCCCTCCACAATGTTCCCCCAGCAATTTCCTCTCTTCAAACAAGTTCCCTGGCAGAAACATTCCTATCTCTTCCTCTCATGCGTTTGCTGCCATCTAGTGACAGCTTTGGCACAGTGCACCCATAGCTATATTAAACAATACACATAGATCAGTGGTGGCCAACTGAGTTGATATGGATGGATATGGATTGTATGCCCTTATTCTCCTATGTGCCACAATATATATCATACAATCACCCCCCCCCCCCTTCACTGGTGGAATAGTGGGAGCACAGGCACTCACCTGTCTGCTGATCCCCCACCAACACTAGAGGAGAAGAGGAAAGGGACTTGCTCAGGAGCCATCTGGGTGATAGATTTGTATTTACTTACTACTATCACAAAATTTTTATCACCTCTCCTTCTATTCCCACTCTCAGAAGTTCCGGGGCGAGGACCTGTCAGCAGGGGATCGGTTGGGCACCTGGGACATAGATGCTCTTAACCTCCAGGGTTACACTCAGAAGGTGCTGTAAGGGAGGGAGTCTCTAGCCTCTGCTCTCCTCCCTTCATCGACAACAGTAACACTTAGCACTATACAATTGGGGGTCTTATATGATCTGAGGTGGAGCACCCTATCACCACCCCCCCCCCCCCCTACTGGAAGCTTGACAAATCATTGGGCCTTTCCATCTACAGAACCCTCCATCCTCTCACTTAGGGCAAGCTTACTTACAGCCTCTATGTTAAGGCTACCCCATAACAATGCTAGAAAAATACGTTCTTATGATTTCCATAAACCTTCTGTACATATTAACCAATTTTACCCATGCTAGGACACAATAT
>CM070043.1:33472695-33488133 GCA_036250615.1 Ptychadena robeensis | reverse complement strand
GAACGTCTATGCCCAGCTTTAGTATAGGACACAGTATTGCACCCAGCCTTACACAGCCTCACACAGCCCCCTGACCCCCCCTGACAGTACTGATGTATTACCAACAACCCTCCCTCCACAACTTCAGTCGGGAAAGAGGAGCCTGCAGTTGGCTGCCTGGTAGATCTGGCAGCCTGTAATGATGCCTGCTGGCCCCCCTAGCTACTCCCTAAGTTGCCCCCTGTCTTCCTCTGACAGCAGCCCTGACTGTAGCCTCTCTCCCTCTCTGACTTCTGCTCCCGGGCTGCGAGTGACAAGAGGAGGAGAGAGTGGGGGGACCTTACAGCCAGCCGGGAGCAGGCAGGTGAAAAAGTAGTCCTATTTTCACCTGCTCGCTTCCGACTTCAGCCCCGCAGGCTGACTGGAGGGGTTCGGCAGGTGGAGGAGGAGGGAAGGGGGCCTGGATAGCCAGAAGCTGCGGGCCCCATTGTGGTCACGGGCCCCATAGCACTGCTATGGCAGCTATGGTGATCCCTACGCCACTGCTGCCCACTTAGGTAGCAACACTGACAATCAATTCCACATGCTGTTGTGCAAATGGAATAGACAACAAGTGGAAATGGCAATTAGCAAGACAACCCCAATAAAGGAGTGGTTCCGTATGTGGTTTTGGTAATTTTTCAATGCTCTCTAGTCTCTCTCACTCTAGTGGTAGCATGAGATAGAGTCTACAACCCACACAAGTGGCTCAGGCAGTGCTTCTCATCCAGGATGGCACATCAATGTGAGCTGTGGCAAGAAGGTAGAAGGTTTGTTGTGTTCGTCTCAACGTAGTGTCCAGAGCATGTAGGCACTACATGGAGACAGGCCAGTACACCAGGAGATGTGGAGGAGGCTGTAGGAGGGCAACAACCCAGCATCAGGACCACTACCTTCACTTTTGTGCAAGGAGGAGCAAAATTACCTCCAGTGGGCCACAAATGTGCATGTGTCAGAAACAGACTCCATGAGGGTGGGATGAGGCCCTGATGTCCACCAGTGAGGGTTGTGCTTACAACCCAAACACCGGGCAGGACATTTGGCATTTGCCAGAGAACACCAAGATTGGCAAATTATCAATTTTATAGATGGATACAGTGATTTGAGATTTTATATATATATATATATATATATATATATATATATATATATATATGTGTGTGTGTGTGTAAATATTGAGCCCGGAGCCCTTCTAAATCTGGCTCATTGCGTGGAGTGCGGCGATCGGATCGTGTTTTCCATCTTAAGAATATCGTGTACGCGCAGCATTTTATGATCTGTGTAATTGGATGTGTGTTCCCAGCGCCGTATAAGAACCACATCAAATTAATCTAAGCTGCAGAGATTAAAGATGAGAAACAGACTGTATTTCTGCCGCACATAAAAATGTTCCACAAGTAAAAGAAAATTAAACTACTAATCCCTTTAAATACCCAGAATTCTTCAGTTTCTGGCAAAGCAAGGAAGTGCCGAACTTCGGGCAGTGGGGCGAGTGCTATTTTCCTCTAGCGCCAGCGGATGTTTAGAGGTGTGATTGGCACCAATTTGACTTCCATTGTGATCACTGGGCAGCCACATTTAGATTAGACCTGTCAAGCCTCCCGTTTTGGCTGGGAAAGTCACGTTTTTATGTGGCTTTCCCAGCCAAATCCTGATTTCAAGAAATCCCGGATTTTTCCCGGATTCTTGAAATCGTGCTGATCTAGCATGGAGAAGGCGTTACTGTCCCTGCTAATGTCCCACACCGCACATTATCAGCACAAGCGGGTGGGACATTAGCAGGGAGAGTAAGGCCCTCTCCCTGCTAGATCAGCCAAAAGGCAGCCAGACCCCGGAAGTGACTCCAGTTACGTGGTACGCAGAAGAACCAAGATCCATATACCGGAAGTGACATCACTGACGTCACTTCCTGTACGTCCCCCGTTTCCAAACTTGACACGTATGATTTAGATACGTCTGAGGACTACAGAGTGACAAAGGGATCATCACTGCTTCCTATGGGACCCAGTAGTGGGGTCATCCACTAAGTATGCACAGCAGTGTCCTCTTCCCATCATACGCTGAGTATGTGCAGCAGCATCTCTTTCCCATCATTCAATCAGTATGTGCAGCAGCATCCTCTTCCCCTCATACATGGAGTATGTACAGCAGCATCCTCTTCCCATCATACACTGAGTATGCTCAGCACTGTCCTCTTCCCATCATACACGGAGTATGCACAGCAGCATCCTCTTCCCATCATACACGGAGTATGCACAGCAGCATCCTCTTCCCGTCATCCACTGAGTAAGCGCAGCAGCATCCTCTTCCCATCATACACTGAGTATGCCCAAGCAGATACTATTCCCGTCATCCACGGCTAAGCGCATGGTGCAGCAGGTCGCTCCTCCATCATACACTGGACTGCGCAGCAGCACCTCTTCCCGTCCTCCCGCAGTGCAGCCGGTACCCCCATCGAGTCATACACGACGCGCAGCAGATTCCTCTCCCATCATACACTGCGTAAGCGCAGCAGCATCCGCTTCCCTCATACACGCGTCAGCTGTTCACCGCAGCGACTCCTCTTCCCATCATACACTGAGATGCCGCACCGTCCTCTTCCCATCGACACTGCGTATGACCAGCAGCATCCTCTTCCCTCATCAATGACTTGGTCGCTCCAGCAGCATCCTTTCCCATTCATTACACGCGCGCAGTCCGCCCCCCACTGGTGCCAGCAGCTCCTCTTCCCATCATCCACTGGTATGCGCCAGCACTGTCCTCGTTCCCTTCCTACACTGCGTGCATGCGCAGCAGCATCCTCTTTCCCATATACACTGGACTGTTTCAGCACGATCCTCTTCCCATCCTACACGAGTAGGCTCAGCAGCATCCTCTTCCTCATACACTGGTATGCACGCACCGGTCCTCTCGCACATCTCCCACTGAGAATGCCCGCAGAAGCTCCTCTTCCCTGCATCCACGGAGTTATGCCGCCAGCAGCCGTCCTCTCCTCTCATTCATACAACTGAGTGGTGCCACAGCCGCCTCCTCTCCCCTTCAGTACACTGGAGTATGCCGCCGCACTGTCCTTTCCCATCATACACTGAGTATGCTCAGCCGCCTCCTCTTCCCAATTTACACTGAGTATACTCAGGCACCTTTCTCTTCCCCTATCACTGAGTATGTGCGCAGCACGTGTCCCTTTTCCCATCATACACTGAGTATGCACGCACTGTCCTCTTCCCATTTACACTGGTACTGGCCAGCAGCTCCTCTTCCCATCATACACTGAGTATACTCAGCACATCCTTTTACCATCATACACCGAGTATGGTCAGCAGCATATCTTCCCATCATACACTGAGTGTGCACAAAGCATTCTTCCCACTCATACACTGAGTATGCTCAGCAGCATTTTTCCATTATACCATACTCTGTGCAACAGCATCCTTTCCCATCATGCACTGAGTATGTGCAGCAGCACTGTCCTCTTCACATTATACACTGAGTATACTCAGCGAGCATCCTCTTACATCATACACTGAGTATACGTCAGCACCATCTCTTACCACTAACACACGAGTATGCCTCAGCAGCATCCTCTTCCCATCATACACTGAGTTTGCACAGCACGCACTTCTTCCACATACACTGAGTATCGTAGCAGTCCTCTTCCCACATACAATGAGTATGCGTAGCACTGTCCTCTTCCCATCTAACACTGGTATGTGCAGCGCATCTCTTCCCATCATACACTGAGTATAGTCAGCACCATTCTCTTTCCATTTACACGAGTATACTCAGCAGCATCTCTTCCACATATACACTGAGTATGCCGCAAGCACATCTCTTCCCATCATACACTTACGGGTGCATGAAGCAATCTTCTTCCCATCATAACATGATATGCGTAGACTGTCCTCTTCCACTCATAAATGAGTATACTCGCACCATTCTCTTTCCAATTCATCACGGCATACTAGCCACCATCCTTTACATCAATACACTGAGTATGTCAGCGCATCCTCTTCCCATTACACGGAGTATACTCAGCACATCCTTTCACCATCATACACTGGTATGCACAGCAGCATCCTTTCCCATCATACACTTAGTGGCAATGAAGCATCTTTTCCCATCATACACTGAGTATGCGTAGCACTATCTTCCCATCATACAATTAGTATGTGCAGAGCACTGCCTCTCCCCATCATACACTGAGTAGTGCAGCAGTATCCTCTCCCCATCATACACTGAGTATGTGCAGCAGATCATCTCCCCATCATAACACTGTGTTTGTCAGCATGTCATTTTCCCATCATACAATGAGTTATGCACAGCCGATCCTTCTTCCCATCGCTACACACTGATACTGCGCAGCACATCCTTTCCCATCATACACCGAGTATGTGCGGCCAGCACTGTCCTCTCCCCATATCACTGATATGTGACGCACTATCCTCTCTTCCCATCATACCTTAGTAGTGCAGCGCATCTCTTCCCTCATTACCACTGAGTATGTGCAGCAGTATCCTCTCACCATCTTACACTGGTTGCTCGACGCCGCCCCACGGGGGTGCCGCGTCCTCTCCCCATCATACACTGGTATGTGCAGGCAGGAGCCTCTCCCCATAATACACCGGTCTGTGCAGCCGGATCTCTCCCCATTCATACCACTGTTGTATGTGTATCCTCTCCCCATCATACACTGAGTTTGCTCAGCACTGTCCTTTTCCCATCATACACTTGGCCCGATAATAATCTATGTGAACGTGGCAGCAGAGCTTCCCTAGAACTCGTCTCCAATTAAACAAAGTTGAATTCTCCATTCCTTCCTCTTTATCTAGTGATGTCACAATATCCATCGCTTTAATTTTTCCTTAATTTTTAAGAAGTTTTCAAAATGTAAAAGTTTTTCGGCAGCAGCGCAGAGCTAAGAGGTGCTGACCTCACATGCCCAGAAGACGAGAGGAAAAAAAGGAAAAGCGCTCGTTATTTCATCCCGCACCCCGCCGGCTAAAATAAAGCAAACGTTCAGATTTCAGATCTCCGTGACATCGCCAAGACTTCCATCAAAGCATCCAAAAAAAAGAAAAAATTTCAACAACCAGGCCGAATGTGATCCCGCCACACTGTCCATTATAATATCTCTCTCTGCCTCCAATCGGCTTCCCTCCAGATAACAATCAGATTCGGGGAATGAAAGGCGAGTGAAATGAATAGGTTGAGGCAGTGATACAACATGACGGAGATAATTCTCCATTCAGGAGGCCACAATGAACCTTCCGCGCCTCTTCCAAATGTGCAGGTCCTCGCCAGCGGTGGATAATGGGGGCTTTTGACTTGAATCTGGATTGGTGGTTTTATGCAAAGTTCTTGCGGAAAAAGCTCTGGCTCTATTGTGAGATAATTGGAGGGATTATTTGGAGTCTTAACGCCCATGCCCAGGCGATAATTGTTTCTACAAACAGAACTGTGTATTATTTTCTGCTGGGCCGAGAGTGCTAGGCCGGGCAGGCTGCTGCCGTCCTTGTATGTTACTGATAAGCAAAGCTGCACACTAAACTGTGGCCTGGCCAGTATGCTTGGCATACATGGGTCGATACCTGTGCAATAGACCCGCAATTGATTGCAGTGTGGTGATGTCACCATGCTACCGCAAAATAGCTCACAACACTGGCTGGAAACTGCTTACAGGCAACAGGGAGAGGCAGACAGAGGAGGGTGGCCCTGCAAGTAAAGTGTACAAAGCCATGCTCGGCTTCACCCTCTTTCCCCTGCCAGGAGCCGATCACAGACTGTGTGCTGTGCTGGGGTGGTCCAGCTCTCCCCAATCCTTGTCAGATCGACCAGGATTTACAGACATGTCTCTTCCTGGATGGACAGCCTTTTTTAACAGATTCAAGCACAATCAAGCACCGCAGTAGACCTGTGGCCTAATATAAAGAAAATAACTAAAATACTTGTTAATCCTAATTCAGTTTCATATGATGGTGGGGTAACAATGCTGCACTGTTTCTGAATTCACAGCAGAATTGTCACTCTAGATATTGCAGAGGACAGGATTTTTAGCCTAGTCACATTGGTTCACAATCATGTATCTTGGCAATCACCATCGTCCACTGGACCAAAATCACTGCTGGTGATGAAACCCTGCCACTGAGTTGTAAGGTTTGGGATGGGGAGCGTGTGAGACACATATTAACCTTACTGGTATTTGTACAAAACAAACTCACCCGAGCTTCTCTCGGGGATATTTGACTGTCCTAGGCGAGTCCCCGGCAATTCTAAATCTCTGCGGACTTGCCGTTCGCTTCCGGTGACGCCAAAGAGGTGGCACCATTGACCTCATTGTTAAGGAGGCGACATGGGTTTCTTGAACCATATATGATAAGGGGATGATGCTGGGAATGTGTTGAGGGAATTAGGGCAGGAAAACATGGCAGTACTATATTTTCTTCTTTAATTGCTCCTACCACCCAGTTGAATACCGTGCGGTTGGGGCGTACCACCAGGGAGGTAAGTTGAACATATACTCAGTGGCAAGATCAAAGGCCACTTTTCGGCACCTAATTCATAATAAATGAGGTGATATCATGAGCATCCCAAAGAGAACAAGTCAATAAAGTTACAGACTTGTAGAGTCCCTCAAAGGTCCAAAGTAAAGTTTTCTTCAGAACATCTGGGAATATGTATAGGATTTTACCAGCAGTGTGATAAAATGTAGGGTTGTCTGGGTGTGGCAAGGTCATCGGGTAGGGTGTGGCAGTAAGGGGTGACTTTAGGTTAGTAGTCAGGTAGCAGTGGTGGAAAGTTCTCACCGCCAGTGTCATGTTGGTTAGGGTACATTAGCCACAACAGGCAATTTTTTGTGAAGCCTGACCATATCCACTTGTTCTGTATTGAATCTCAGGTTCAGGGAGGTGGCTGTTCTATATATTGATGTGTTTGGTCTTTATCTTCATCATTTTGGCGTTCATTAACCCTCTGGGCGGTTTGAGCTTTTCGCGCCATTTTTTATGCTGTACTCCGCCATGCTTGCCGGTTCTCCGCCCAGCCCTCTACACACCTCCGACGTCAAATAGACGCCGGCGGCGTGTGGACAGGATAGCGGCGCCCCCTCCATTAACATGGAGGTCTATGGCGCCATCTTCTACAGACACCGCTACAGAAACCGCTATTATTATTATTATTATTTATTTATATAGCGCCAACATATTACGCAGCGCTGTACAATACATTAGAGTGGAGATACAAACACACAATAACACACAGGTACAGGTATGACACAGGAGGAATAGAGGACCCTGCCCGGTTGGGCTTGCAACATTACTAACATATATTCTTTTTCGAGCAATCCAGTCTTACTTTCACCGATAAGTTGGTCAATTTTGCATGTGTATCCATATTGCATTGCTCAATTAAAACAAACAAATTTGTTTCTATTTACTTGAAAACAGTTGTCTCTATATTGTTGCACTTTTCATTTCTTTGAAAAGTCTTATTGCTACTCTGTTTTCTTTCCAAAAATAATTTACACAATACATTGCACACAATATATCTAAATAATAATACCCTAAACGAAAAAAGAAACAGAAAGATAAACATATCCATCCTAAGGGCTTGTTTCCATTATACGTCGGGACCCCTACGCTAAGCGTATACAGGGGTCCCGACATATCCCACAGACTCAGCCTGCCGGCGGATGGTACTCGACTACGCTCAGCCTCACACCGGCGGATCGGCTCGGCGCAATGAAGACAGTCTCTGCCGAGCAGGTAAGTCTATCTGTTACGTTGGGACCTCCCGCTAAGCGTGTACACTTAGCGGAGGGGTCCCAACGCAATGGAAACATTGCTAGGGAGGTTAACACTACTCTACACTGGGCCAAGGTTTGTGGCAATCACGCCTCTATGACGTTGGACAGCTCATTGCAAAGCCAATGCAATTGAAGGATAAATGCTCCACTAAAAGTACCTCTACCCTTACAGGAACCCTAAATGTTTTTAGGGAGTGTCTGAGGGACACAGATTTGGTAGAAAGGTTGGATGAGAAGACTTGAAATAGGTATTTGCTTACATCCCAAAGGTGTTCAGTAAGCTTGAGGTCATAATGGGTTCCTCCACATCATTACATGTTCTTATGGATTTGGCTCTGTCATCATTCTGGAACCCAAAAGAGCCTTCTCCGAAGGGTTACCATATTGCTGGAGAACAAACCACATACACTTGTTATGTTGGATTTACAGAACCCTTCATTGGAAACACCTGTACTCCATCATTGGAAGGGGGTCTGCCTTCGTCTGCCCATATATTTCTGCCTGTTGTGTGCTTTGCGCAGCCATTAGTAGACCATTTCAGGTGATTTGTAAGACTCGGCTTGTAGCGGCCATTCTGGGACTCCAAAGTATAAAACATTAATGAGAGATGCGCTTTTTATGTTCTTTTAACCGGCCGTAGCAGATAATTTATTTGTAAATAATTTAGATTATCAATAAAGTAAAGAAAAGGTTTTTTGTCTACCTTGCTGCTTGAGTTATAGCTGGCCAGGTTCCAGGGGACGATCTTTAGATCCTGATAACTATGTTTACCTCCTGGATGATCAACGGTATAAACCGAGACGGAGCTTCGTGTAGAATTTCTAAGTTCCTTCAGCAAGACCTGGCCTGAAATTTTCCTATATGAGAAGACAATCTTAATCTAACAATATTTGGGTGGAGGGATGAGTTTAAAGCTGGCGGGGTATTTTTTTTCTGTTATTGTCACAGATCTCCACAAGGCAAGGGGATCTGTGTCTGCAGCTTCTGCATTGCCTGCATCTAGCTCCTAATACCTTCCTTGCCTCAGAGGGTAACTCTCCTGCAGCAGAGCTCCCTCTGCTGGATACTTGTGAAGCTCCTTACCTTGTCAGCTGCTCCTCCCTCCTGACATATGTTAGAGAGTCTCAGGCACCAGGAAGGTGCCTGGACAATAGGTCTCATGTGTTTACCTCCAGCCTTCTTGCTTGTTGACTTGTTGACCTACTAGTTCCAGACTCTCTGCTCGTCCAATGGATTCTTCCTTCCTCTTGATCCTCGGGCACTTTGTTCCAGTACCTTCTCTGTCTTTCTAGCTCCAGACCCTCGGCTCATCACACACAGACGGCTTATCTCTACACTCCTGGCACTACATTTTGGTACATCATCAGCTGCCAACTTGCAGGCCTGCATCCAGGAACCAAAACCTGGGGTTCGTCTGCAGCAAAGCCCATCACCAAAGTGAACACCAGACGGTCCCTTAGAGTCTGCGCCCCCTGATTGCACCTTTGCCAACTGTGCTTGTTGAACCAGTGGTTCCACACCCATGCTCTGGTATTACCCGCTGTGACAGTTATATTCCTACTGCAGAGATTCTTCCTCTCTACTGGTCCTGGAACTCATTTTTAGGAGGACTGAATATAACTGGGTGACACTATTTCACTCCCAAAAGATAGGTGGCAGCAAAGTTTCAGGCTTTTTTGTATACAAGAGCCTAATTACTTAACAAAAGAAGTCCAAAATTTCACATTATTACACAGCTGCAGTGTCAGGGTGACAGTAGCAGCACATTAATTGCCCCACCCCCTCTCCTTTAAAATGGTACAGTCCAGAGTCTTAATGCTTCTGCCCATTTCTGCAGCATATCCCCAGTTGACACCAAACCAAGGGATAGTTATTAAATATTTTTGTTTTTTTAACAGAACAAATAACAAGTCTATGGGAAAGTTGTGTCTACGGGAAAGAAAGTATAGGCAAAAGACTGTATCTCTGAGACAATGAAAATAAAACGAAAAATCACCTTTACTTGTTAAAAAAGGTTTCTAGATATCTGATCACCACACTTGTGTGGTACTGGTACTGGAGGTGCGTCCATTGAAGGGTACTGGTAATACTACAGAACACCAGGGCATTTTAGATGATTGTGGGCTTCCATCCCTTGAAGTAACAGGTTTGTGAAGGTAATTTTCTGTTCCAAGATGACTTTAGCCAGAAGAATCAAATAGTAAGGGTTCTAAAGCTATTTCAAGGTAAAAAGTTTGGTAAAGGTCCTTTTTCTTTTCCATGTACCATGATTTTGCCCAAAACCAACAGACCATCAAATGGCAGGGTTTCCTGAGACCTAAAACAACGGTTTCTTTAAGAGTAAAAAGTTTGGCGAAGGTCATTTTCTGCCCAGGAACACTTTGGCAGAGCCAGCAGCATCAGTTGTTAGGGGTTCCTGATAGAGATGGTCAATTTCCAAACTGTGGCAAAAATTCAACGATTTCGAGTTAATTGCAAAGTCCCTGAACATGGTATCATCACTAGTGATGAGCGGCATAGGCAACATTCGTATTCGCGGCATGCCACGAATTTTATGGAAAACATTCGGAAAATATTCGCATTCGGCAATATTCTGGGTATACTACCCCCAAAGTATGTCTCTAACACAAATAGTTTTTGCACAAATTAAGCTCAAAGTCAAGTCAAAATTTCAAAAATCGTTGTTTTTTAACTTAATTTATGCAAAAACTACACGTGCTAGAGCAAAACCTTTTTAAATGTTCCCCCAACCCTTCTCATCCTTCCATACATTTCCAGCAATGGTGATGATACCATGTTCAGGGGTTTTGCAATCAGCTCACAAAGTTAGCAAGTCGAAAAATTCGACCATCTCTAGTTCCTGAGACCTAAAACTATTTCAAGGTTTATTTGAAGGGAAAATGTTTGGTGAATGTCCTTTTCTGTCCCTGGATCACTTTGGACAGAACCAGCAGCATCAGTTGGTAGGGGTTCCTGAGACCTAAAACTATTTCAAGGTTTCTTTGAAAGTAAAACGTTGATGAAGGTCCTTTTCTATTTCCAGATGACTTTGGCCAGAATTAGCACCTTCAAATGGTAGGGTTTCTAAAACATTTAGCTATTTTAATGTTTCTTAATGGGTAAAAAGTTTGGTGAAGGCCATTTTTGTTCCCAAATGACTATGGCTAGAACCAGCAGCTTTAAATAGTATGGGTTCCTGAGACCCATCGAGAGAAACTATTTCGAAGGTTTCTTTTGGAGTAAAAAAAGTTTGTTAAAGGTCCTTTTCTGTTCCCAGGTAAAAATGGCCAGAATCAGCATCTAAATGTCAGTGAGGGCCCTTTTCTCTTCCACCATGAAGTGTTCCTGATCACAGAGCCTACTCCATACAGACATGGTGTGATCAGTCAATAGAGCCTTGACCTCAGCCCTACAGAATGCCTTTGTCATGACTTGGAATTCCAGTGATGAGCCAGATCATGCCATCCAATGTCAGTGCCTGACCTCAGAAACTGACACCACTCCAGGATGTTGTCTAAAGCCTCCTCAGAAGATGTTATTGTGTTGCCTCCTCCATATTTTTTGGCCATGGTTATGGAATGGGATGTCCAACAAGCTCATATTTACATTGGGCAGACTTTAGGCTATATATTTCACTCCAAACTTGTAGTGTGGTGGACTCCCTGGCCAGAGGTGGTGTGCCCTTTAAGGCCCTGTCCTGGGCTTCCAGGAGAGATAAAGCCAGGACCTGCCCTGCGTGTGGAGCTCTTAGAGAGATGAGAAGGATAGGTTCACGCCTGTGCTGGAGCAGAATAGCACGCGCCCCCCAGCTCAGCCAGTGCCACGGTGTCCAGTCTTCCTCTCTGTCTGAATCCCTGACTCCTGTTCTGGTGGGATGGATACTGAGCCCCCAGCTTGAGCTATGCAAGAGTCGCACTTGAACTGCTGCATGTATGGAGGCCCTGCCAGTCCGCCGTACCCGTTCCGGGAACGTGCAGCTGTCTTCCAGCCTTGCCTGCGCTGTTACTGGCCATACTTAAGTTGACTCTGACCTGCAAGCTCCCTCCATGGGTCGAGCAAAGTTAAACTGGACTGTATTTGGACCTGTTGGGCCTCGCTGTTGAAATAAAGTTTGTTGAAGCAGTACAACCGCCTCTTGTCATCTGGTTGATTCCTGACCCTTACAAACTTGTAACTTTTTTTTCAGCGCAATGTTTTAAAAGCTGAAATTGAAAATTTGAGCATCTAAATTATCCAGCCGAGGACGAGCTGCGCTTCAGGTTAATTTACACAAATGCAAGGCTCCATTGGGAAATTGTCACTCACAACATATCAGCATTAGTCTCCATCTGCGTCAGTGGTGGAATATATAATGGTCGCTGTTGCTGACCTGTGTAAATTTTCCGACGCCCGATACCGTCTACATTGTTCCAGGAATTCTTCTTGCTGCAGAAACATCAAATGCCTTTTCCATTTGATTTTTTTTTTCTCTTTTTTTTTCGTTCGACTAATGGGTGTAGAGGAGATGGAGCGCACAGCGCAGCAAACACTCAAGGTTCAGCAATAATTACATCTGCCGGGGTCAGGGGGTTGATGCGGAAAAGGGCACATTTTTGGTTAATGTACAGGAGATGGTGAAGCAGGTTCAATCAGATTGAAATTTTCTGTGTCCATCTAGAATGATTCGGGTAATGGATAGCAGCGGGCGACGAGGCGATGCGCAAAGTGAAATCCTAATAGGAAATCTCTGCTGATGAAAGGACGGAAACAGAAGCTTTTTAAATGCTCCTACAAGGTTGTTTATTTCCCCGATCCTCGATATACCATTAAATGTCGCCGGTGATACAACACTGATTCCACGGCACAAAGTGACACCAGGATGTGTGAGACTCCGAGGTCAACCTTTCTTAAAGCTTCAAATGCATGTCAACCCAATTATAATTATCGTTATGGAAGTTTTAAGTTTGTTTTAAAAGTCAAAATCAATGGAATCTGTAACTTTATTTTAAAAAATCTTAGGTGATCTGCCGAGCTCTTTATTCAGACTATTCCAGTTATAGGGCGCCATTGCTTTTTTTTACTTTAGAAAGTACAGTTGTTTTTGGTACACATAGCTCAGAACTAGTGATGACCAGCATGGGAAATATTTGAATTCTCGTCATATCGCGAATTATTCACCAAATATTCTATGTATATTTTAAAATTAGAAATCTGTCTTTATTATGTAATGAGAAAATCGGCACTTGTACATGCGAACATTGTGAACGCTATATAACGTCTATATGCAGAATGTAAAATAGCAGCTGCATAGAAGTAATTTATGTAACAATAGGCTCTTGTATATACGAAAACTGTGATGCAATGCATGGTACTTTCCCCAGAATCTCGAATATTCAAGATAACGAAGAGATAGCACTAGAGTCGGGAATTCTCAAAGTGCCAATATTTGCAATAAAAGCCTTAAGTCATTAGGTTATTTAACATCTACTTTAAATACAATAAATCAAGCTAATATTCAGCGCTGCATATAAGTGGTATGTGCTTACTAACAACTAGGAGGTATTCCAGGGGGTGTAGGTATCAGGTGCATCTGAGGAGTCATGGAGTAAATAGCGCTGTCATCCATAGAGGGGAGAGATCTGCAGCACTCAGCATCCATGCCATCTTCCCCGATGTGTCATAGAGAAGCAGGTGACATGATCTATACATTGACGGCAAGTGTTCACTGGGGGCATCTTGTGGCTGAAGATAGTAGTGCAGGGGAATTGTTTTTACAATTTAGATTAAAACTCAAACACATTAAATAGCTGTACAAACAACTTTACATTATCATACTTTATCACTGAAAAAGTAAAAAAAATTGTACCAAAATTATTTCAGTTGTTATTGTTAAATGTATACAATGTATGTCACTTGAGTAACTGCAGGGAAACGTTAATATAACTATGAAAGGTTGCAGTTAGAATGTGAGACTTGTAAGTAGGTACTCTTAGTTGAAAATTACTAATCAAAATAAAAAGATATGACTATGAAAGGTTAATATTTGGACTGCTGGTAGTCTCAGGGGGTAGTTACTAACCCAGAAAATGTCAGGAATGTACTACTCAGGGATGAGATCTGGGGGTTCAAACCGTGTTGTATTGTGAGTTGCATTTCACCCAAAGCCAGCTGTTGACCTGTGGATGGAGACAGCAAATGGGAGGACCAATCAGGAACAGGGAGGCCCATCTGCAGCAGAATCTACCATGCAGGAAGCTGACGCAGAGGACAGTGAGGAAGAGAGCACTTATTAAAACCATGCAACCTATGGGGTGAGTACCACATACCATATCCTGGTACTCATTCAAATAGCTCACTAAAATGTGCACCCCTATTAATATTGTTTCAGAAGTACAGGTGTTTACATGTCTGTCTCCACTAGTTGGTGCTGTTGAGGAAGTGTATGCATTTACAATGGTTACTGCACTGCAGTCATGAGCCAATATAGTGTTTACCGTTTACTGACAGCTAGTACTATGAGCTGTATTCATAGTAAATGTATATACTTTGCATCAGCCCCACCTAGTGGAGTTTTTTTTTAAAAAGAACATGTAATCCCTACTTAACTTTACTTTATTTAGAAGAAAAACAAACAAAACATTTTCAGCTTGGATTGTTACTGCAGGCATACCCCTTGTTTTTTTATGTCTTCGTAGATCAACACTGAAGGAAAAATGTGTATCAACTCAAATTCGAACAGCAGCACCAACATTAAAGATGCTTTAATCCTAACTATCTGCATGCTGGGTGATTACTTGATTTGCTGATTTTCTTAAGCTCAGTTTCTTTATAGCCTTTCACTATTCAGCTGTTTCCTATTCCCACTCTAAAAGAAAAAAAGTTTCTTTATCTTACTATAGCACAATGGTCCTCTGACACTTGAGACCAGCTCTGTGTGTGTGTCCATGACAGCCTGGATCAGATAGAAGATGGTGAATAAACCTAGACACCCAAGCTGGAAAACCTGGGACATCTAGTGGCAGAAGATAGTGATTGCAATTGTTATTTTTATAATTACATTTTCAATCTAAAGGTCTGTTTGAAATATCTACCATTTCATGTTAAAACTTTGTTTGCCAGAACTAACTTTGATTAGAAAAAAGAAACTTTGTCATTGATATCCATGTGGATATTCAATTTTTCCCCGTTGACCCAGTTTCCCCGTGCTCTGAGAATGTTTCACACCTTTTAAGTGGAGGCGGAACACATTCACCTTTATTTCCTTTGTAACGCGCGGTAACCTACGCACGTTGTAGGTTTTAATTGCTCAACGTCTTTTGTTCTCCTTGCTTCAGATCTGTTAGCTTTGAAGTGTTTTTCAATTCGTTATGATTTTTTTCTTTATAATTTTGAAGCTGTATATGTTTGTCTGGGATAAGAGAGGAAGAATGGAAGGTCTGGAGTTTCTACCTACACTGTACCCGTGCCACCAATCATATCCACATTCAAACACTTAAAAGTACTGCCACTTATAGGAGGATGTAGAAATAAAACTGGTACTTGAGGATGTTTTTAATAGGATATAATGTAATGTCTCAGTATTTCTAGAAAATATAACAAGACAGGTTATGGTAATGAGACAAAAAATAACACCAAACAGA
>CM070043.1:33453602-33463647 GCA_036250615.1 Ptychadena robeensis | reverse complement strand
ATCTTTGCCATTTACTTTAACTACTTTGACCACACCTCCAAAGTGTATTTTGATGACCCTTTCCTCCCATGGTCTTTCCTGCTTTGACCAAACCACTCCTATCCATGTCTGCCATGTCCCTGCTCTAAATTACCTCTCGTCCTTGCCTTGTTCCTTTCCTACCTGGAAAACTCTTCATTGTAACTTACCTTCCCTATTTTTCCATTCTATGTCACTTCCCTGTTACCAATCCTGGCATGGCCATTCCCTATGCTGACCATCAATCTCCATGTACTTCATAACCATAACCTTCCATTCCCACCTTGCCTATAATCATCTATCCCTTCTTTTTCCCTACCATACCCTGTCCATGGGTTTCTGAAGGACTATTCGGTATGCCAGTAAGTCCTGAGAAGGGCTAGTATAAGTAGTGTCAGGAAGTGTGTCTTACTAATTATCCACTTATACAAAATATTTAGACTCAGATACACTTATGTCACTCATATACCTTGGGGAGACCACATTTGGGGTCTATTTGTGTAGCATCCATTTCAGATCCCAATCTCAAATTCCATATTTTGTAACAAAAAGAAAATTCTAGGCAGAGGAGTTTAAGCATTTCAAAATTCTTAATTTCTAACCAGGATGGACCTAACATCGCAGCAGCTGAGCAGGTTAATGGTTTTCGTAGAGCATTCAAAGCTTTGTACGATATACGCCCCATACGCTTAGCAGTCATCTCAAATTTGGAATCAGAAACAGATTGTAGGTTGGGGCAAGTGATAATGACGGGCTCTTAACCCCGGCATTCCTGTGGCCATCTGGTAACCGTCAGTCACACATCATTGGCCGCTTTACAATCGAATCATAAAATCAAGCGTGCCTTGTCGAGGCTTTTCAGCTTGTCCCAGATGCCAGGCCAAGATGGTGTGCTTAGCAGCAAAGGATTTCGGGAAGAGGGCATGTAAATTAACACCTAAGGCAGAGCCAGTCACAGAAAGAAGATCCTGAAGTCATGTTGAGTCCAGACGGTGATGAAGTGAGGTGTTTAGAGGTGAAAAGCTATATGAGAATATTACATGAACAAGAAGGACTCAGTTAAGCGACATCAAAGCTGAAAAGAAACTAGAGAGCAGAAAATAGAGATTGGCCCAGAGAGGCACCCGGTGCGGGCAAGAGGACACTAATATTACAACATCTGGGCCATTTATATCACTGTTCTTCATCCAACAAACCAATCAAAGTCTTTATGGGATGATTAGGATTCAACCCTTGCCAAGACTCCATCTGCATGGGGTTTGTGTGTTCTGTGTCAGGTTCCTCCTCTGCTGTCTCCCACACAATCTCAACACAAGATGGGCAGTTTATTGGCCTTAACCCAAACTGGAGTAAAGGATGAAGTTCCTCAAATGCAGAAAATGATGTGTTTGGTTCAGTGTATTTTTGTAACAGCATATGTCAGAACTGTATAAATGTATAACAATATAAAAGTCGGAAGACACTGTGATCCATGAAAGTCCACCAGGAATGGAAATCCCATATATACCGTGTTTCCCTGATTATAAGACAGTGTCTTATATAATTCTTTGCTCCCAAAGATCGCCCCTTATTTATGGGGGACGTCTTATTTTTCCATGTAGAAGAATACAACAGTGGGGTATCAGGGTGGGGGATCACTTAAAATGACACAGGAGGGATCAGAGGGAGGAATCGAAATGGCACAAGTGACTCAGAGGGGGGGATTAACATTTTAGTAACACCTTCTGATCCTCCTGTGTCATTTTGATTACCCCCTTTGATCCCCCCCTGTTCAGAGTTACAGTACCGTATCTTCGGGAGTGCCTTATCTTCGGGGGATGCCTTACTTTTGGGGAAACAGGGTATATGCAGTGTTCAGTTCAAGAAGCCCTCAAGCAACTACAGTCCCTTTATACAAGATGGCTGCACCCAACAGACCCGCACAGGTAAAGAACACGCCTCAAATATGGCAAATGTGCTTATTATCTTATGGGAACATTTTGACCAAAAGGAAAAGTCCAGAAACAAGGTCTCCCTACAGAATAGGAGTGGGTTAAGATATTCATATTAGATTTTTTCTATCTGAAAATTACAGTAAATCCCAAAAAAATTTTGGGTTATCACCAAAACAGGAATAGAGGGAATTTTTTAAAATCTTATATAGCTAAATTAATGGAAATAGTTTCATGCTTGCTGTTCACATTAGAATCTAACCATACCATAAACTTTGGAATTATAGAACAGGCCATTCCTAAAGCATTACATTTATATTCTATTAGATCGAACCTTTGAACCTGCCTGTAACCCGCCATTGAAAAGTACACAGTATTCCCCACCCTCCCTCCATGCACATCGCTGTCAGCGATGATGGCGGTGATGTGGGCTGGGAAAGTGACACCCCTCCTTCAACATAAAGTTCTATGGCCTCGACCCCCCCTTCGCTGTGATCGATGACACCCAAGAAGTGGTGCTGGAAGTGATCCCGGGCTCGCCATGAATAGGCAAGTGTGCCTGATCCCTGCACGGGCAAAGGGCACGGGCACTTTGTTTCGGGTTTCTGCAGACTGCCAAGGAGGTTAATGGTTTTAGAGCCTAGGTGTCCAACCTGCGGCCCTTTGGGCATTCTTCAGTGGCCCTCCTCCACTTGCGGCCACCAAAACCTTACTGTTCATGCCCGATGTTGAAGTATAATTTAAAATAGGTTTTATTATTTAAAATGAAAAATAATGTCTTCTAGCTATACCTTCTGTCATTTCCACATTATAAAATGCTTATACAGTCAGTATAGATTGAAAAAGTTATGTGCGCCCCTTTAGTGATGCAGAGGGCCCTCCATATCAACTCAATCCCAAAGTTAGATGGTGCAGTAAAACCAATTGTGTATTTTTCCCCACTTGGGCCACACCCTCAGCCAATAAAAAAAATTTAAAGTGGGATTTATAGTTGAATATTTTTTACATTAAATAAACAAAAAAGAAAGCTTGGGCCCCCAGAACCCCTTTTAGTATAAGGTCTGGTATGCACTGGGAAAGGGGGACCACGAACAGTGTGGGGTCCCCCCAGAGCATACCAGAACCCTTTTGCCAAGCCTGGAAAGACATGAAAGAGGAGGGACTCCCCCTGTCCCACCAAGCCCCATGCCATACCTTAACAAGGGGGAGACCCTCCTTAAGCTAAGGCGGTCTCTTCCCTACAACCTTGACCAGGTGTTTTTGGGGTGCAGATGGGGGCTTGTTGAGTATGCATAGTTTTTGGATCCTGTTCCCCCACCTTATTGAATGCGTAGAAAGGTCCCAAGGACACCCAAGGTAAAATGCACCAAAGTTAGTTTGGGGTGAGTTCTGTTAACAAACTTAAGCACAGGAACACAGCGTCGTGCGCACTCACAGCCTTCTATCTGGCCCATATCTAATGCGGATATCCCTGTTTTCAAGCAGGACCAATAGGGATATGACCGGAAACCATGTTTGATGTCCATTGCTTTGCATGGGGACCACGGGGTCTCCATGCAAAGCATTGGCTGAGCTGGAGACAATATCGATATCAATATCGAGCAGCAGCGTGATGACGTAATCACACTGCTGCAGGGAACCTTGAATGGCTCCTATATCGAGCTGTGTGTTCCCAGCTAGACCCAAACTAACTCAGAGAAAACGTCCAGGAGGTGAAGTGCTATGAGCCCTTGTATATGTGTTTTTCAGGCATTTGTGAGTAAAAACGCCTTAAAAAACAACCAAAACTGTCCAACCAAAAAATGATTCTGATCGCAACAGTTAAGCCCCCCATACACCTTCAGATTCCTCCATACAACTTTCATGAGACCTATCAACAACTATGTAGTATAGTGACCTTCCTGATAGAATACATAGTGATTGGAAGGTGTAGAAAGGTCCTCCTATTACATGGTTTTGGTAGAAGAAAAGTTGGTTGTACAGAAATTGCATGGTAATTGTATGTGGTGTATGGGGGACTTTAGATAGAGTTGAGCTAGCAGTAACTACATCAACTTTTGTTCAGTCGATCTTCGACTCAATCGCCTTGTGTGAAATAAATATTGGCTCAGTCTTACTTCGATTGGTCATACTACCACACACAATCACAATCAGTGACTTGGTTAGTTTGGGCTTTAACAATTCCCTACCACCACCTACACAGCTCCGTCAACAGGTCTGCAAGAATATAAAAACCAAAAACACAGCTTTATAAATTCTTCACTCACGTCCAAGCAAGCTTGTATTTTATTTTATTATCATGTCGTAGATTTAGTTCTCCCCTCCGGCCTGGAACGGATTATGCTGAGTAAGCGCCCTGGCGGCGTGTCATTCCGCGCGCACTCCGTGTGTAAACACGAGGCGCCGCTCACGGCCTCCCCTTCCAGAAAAAAGTGACTTTTTCAGCAGCTTGGAAAATAGACATGGAAGTCGTAGAGTAAACAGAGCGTGGAACACATGTGGCAGTGATTGGGAATAGGGAAAGACGAGATCCTCCTGTTCTCTTTAATTAGAGTCTCCACGTTTTATCCGGCTAGAAGATCTGACAGTTGGGGTCTGGTTTTCCATGGAGCGCCCCACGGCGGTCTGTTGTGTTTGTTCTGGAGGCTGGACATGTTATTCCAGGTTAGAGTCGCGTCACATGAAAAAAGGTCCATCAGGGGTGCTGGGGATGGGGGGGGGGGTGTTTGTCCTGGAAGACTGTATAGAGAATTCCATGAGTTCCCAGGGTGTTGTGGGCGACCTGTACCCGCATCCAAGACCATCTCACTGGGCACAAGAGAATAGGAAGTGCCCTGTGGGACTGCTTGGGAAATTTTGGGTCAGGATTTATTTATATTTATAGACCAAATGTAACTTTTTATTAGGCTTTCTCCGTTGGCTGCTCCATATTTTCATTTAACTATACAAACATTGATTCTGACGGCTGAATGCACATGAGGAAAACTTCCTGCTTAGTCAAATAAAGAGCCATTGAGTCTGAAAAGACTGATAATGTACATAGGCAATATTTTAATTCACGATATTTCACGAAAAATTCTACTAATATTGGATTTGATATTCATGAATATTGGAGTGTATGGCCATGTATTGCGATTGTGTAGAGTATGGCCATTGAAAGATATACCCACAGTTATGATCACATTGTGATTACCTTTAAAATGAATGATCACATGTATTTATTTTCACATTGCGAATATACAATCCATGGCCATAAGCTTCCCAATGCACAATATCGTGAATATTCAATTCTTGAATGGCCCATATTCATCAAATATATTGGCAATTAGAATATTCAAGCTCAACACTAATCCCTGTAAATTGCTGCTGAATATACAATGAAAACATAAGACCTCCTCCATATGAATTTATTTAATATCCCTCATTAGTGATCCGTGCACCCACTAGGACAGGGGGTCCAAAGAGGGACAGTTTGTTGAGGTGAAAAGGTGTGGGCACCAACCATGCAGCCATTCTTTGCACCATTAACATTAAATGCAATTGAACTATACCATGGGGCAGACCTACAGCAATATGAGATGTGGAATTTAGTGGGGAAAAAAGGATTTAGACCCCCACCAAGTTCTCCCTGATGAGAGAGGCGTGTAATTTCCATCATAGGTCACCTCAGCTATGAAAGACAGAATGGGGGAAGAGAATCCAGGAAATCACATCTGATCTGTAAAGAATTTGCAAATGATGTTGGAAAATAAACATTTGGTCACTATGAAAAAGTTCATCTCAATACTTTGTTAGATCCCCTTTGTTGGCAATGACAGAGGTCAGACGTGCTCTGTGAGTCTTCACAAGTTCTTCACTAGTGATGAGCGGCATAGGCAACATACGTATTCGCGGCATGCCGCAAATTTTTGGGAAAACATTCGGAAAATATTCGCATTCGGCATTATGCTTCTTATTGCGAAAATCTGCAGTTTTATGCGAATTTCGCGAATTTTATATATTCGCGAATATATGTTTAACTTGAGGGGCGTGTTGAAAAAAAATTGCGAATTTTGGACACCATCTAAGTGATTTTCGCGAATTTTCTAAAGTGACGATTTTCGCAATATTCCGAATATTCGCATCACCCCAATATTGGATTTAAAAACTGTTGATGGTCGCAGGGAGTGTTGCTAAGCTCTTGTTGCAGCCTTCCCATTCGTCCACTTGCATTGAGAGGTGTGTGTAATGGAAAAAAAATACAGAATTTCCGATATTCGCGATTAATATTCGTAATCTGAATATTCGTGATCATCACTATTCTTCACACACTGTTGCTGGTATTCGGCCCATTCCTCTATGCAGATCTCCTCTAGAGCAGTGATGTTTTGGGGCTTTTGCTAGGGAACACGGACCTCCAAGGGTTTTCTATATGATTGAGATCTGGAGGCTGGCTAGGCCACTCCAGGACCTTGAAATGCTTGTTACAAAGCCACTGCTTCATTGCCCAGGCGGTGTTTGGGATCATTGTCATGCTGAAAGACCCATCCATGTTTCATCTTCAATGACCTTGCTGATGGCAGATGGTTTTCACTTAAAATCTTCACTTAAATACATGGCCCCATCCATTCTTTCCTTTACACAAATCAGTCGTCCGGGTCCCTTTGCAGAAAAACAGACCTAAAGCATGATGTTTCCACCCCATGCTTCACAGTAGGTATTGTGTTCTTTGGATGCATTACAGCATTCTTTCTCCTCCTTACACAACAAGTAGAGTTTTCTTCTTTTTTATCTGTCCATATGACATTCTTCCAATCCTCTTCTGGATCATCCAAAAGCTCTCTAGCAAACTTCAGATGGTCCAGAACATGTGCTGGCTTAAGCAGGGTGACACGTCTGGCACTGCAGGATTTGAGTACCTGGCGGCATAGTGTGTTGCCAATGGCAGCCTTTGTTACTTTACTTTCCCTTTCCTGTCCCTTCCAGGCTTGTCAAAAGGGTCTGGTGTGCTCTTGAGATGGGGACCCCACACTGTTTGTGGTCCCCCTTTTCCAAAGCCTACCAGACTCTATGCTAAAAGGGGGCCTGGTATGCTCGGGGGACCCCACTCTTTTTTTAGGCATCCAAATAAACATTTGTTCCTCCAACTTGAGATGAATCGTCATCATTTCACCGTCTCTTCACTGCAGAACAGCCATAGAAATCAGGCAAAGCACAAAAATAATAAAACTGTGAATGTGACTCAGTCACCGGCACTGAAAGCAGATAAATCACACAATGGCATGTAAAAAAGATATATCAACTTATACATAAAGAGTTACATTACAGGTATAGAAATGGTTAGCGGGAACTGCGAGTGATCCGTTATTATGGGAATAAATCACACTTCAATATCAGGTTAAATTTTCATCATCTCTCGTGAAGGATTATTGCCTATAAATCTAATATTGTTAAATATTTAAAGTAAGTGATAGATTGTAGAAAGTGCTGGAAATGATACCGGCTTTTCTTTTCCTCCTAAACATTGATATGAATACAACTCTTCGTACAGCTCCAGATCAGTCATTGTGTAAATGTGACATTCAACATATAGGTGGGGGCCTATACCGCAAAAAAAAAACCACTTTACATATACAGTATACCGTATTGTACCATATGTGACATCTTATAGTGCGGAAATTACAGATGAGAGAAGCCGGCCGGTGTCCGGATCTCCCATCTGAATTGTATTGCTTATGCCAGCAGAGCCCAGAATAAGCAATGAAGAGAGAACTGCCATCTATCCCTCTATCCGTGGAAACTGTAATCACTGCAGCTTCCACGGACACAGGCACAGCCAGAGAGGGAGAGGAGACTCTAGCTGTTATCCCCCAGCCCTCCTCCTCCTCAGTGAGGAAGATGAGGTTGTGCTGTGATAGTACTGCTGCTAGTGACATCTACTGGCTGAATTTGATATTGCATTCATTTAATCCATTGCGCTAACCCAATTGATGTGAAAACTTATAAATGACATTTTTTTCTGGTCTTCCTGCTCTAAAAACTGAGTGTGTCTTATGGTCCGGTGCGTCCTATAGTCCGAAATATACGGTGTGTGTGTGTGTGTGTGCGTATATATATATATATATATATATACACACACACACACTGTCTTTCTAAATAAATACACACTGCTTAGTCTCAGAAAAAGTCCCCACCTGGATTTAACCAAGCAAATAGGTAGGAGCCTCCTATTGGATAATTACTGCATGTTTAGCAACAGTATATGCACCAAGAATGAGGTCAGCTGAATATACTGAATAACCAGGTTATTCCATCAATGGATTTTTTCTTCCCTGATGGCATGGGCCTATTCCAAGATGGCAATGCCAGGATTCATCTGGCTTCAATTGTAAAGGAGTGGTTCAGGGAGCATGAGACATTGTCACACACGGATTGGCCACAACACAATCCAGACCTTAACCCCATTGAGAATCTGTGGGATGTGCTGGAGAAGACTTTGTGCAGTGGTCAGACTCTACCATCATCAATGCAAGATCTTGGTGAAAAATTGGATAAAAATAAATCTTTCGACATTGCAGAAGCAATAATTTTTTGGGGTCAGGCAGTATATACACACACACACACACACACACACACACATACTGTTTTTTCCTATGTCCGACTGCTATACCCTGAATGGTCACAAGATAATTGCTTCCAATGCTAACAGTATCTCTAGAGGCTTGTAAGAGCATTGGATGTTTCCCATCTCAAGTCTATCTGTTCCCCTCAAAAGAGGAGCTGCACATCATAACACGGGAGATACGACACAGAACAATCAGGATTTAATGATTACAAATTAGGGGTAGTGATGGCGCGAACCCGGAATTTGATGTTCGCGAATGGCGAACGCGAACTAGCGCAAATGTTCGCGAACCCGACTTCATGGGAGGCGAAGTTTAAAAACAAGGGACCCTTTCGTTCTGGCCACCATAGTGCTGGGGAAGTTGTTTCAAGGGGTCAAACACCTGGTCAATGACATGACAGAGTGAATCCATGGCAAAACTCCCAAGATAATTATTTTTCACCCAATAATCCGCACCAAGGATTTCTACAATGATATCAATGGAAAATAAGTGCAATGAGTGATTACCCTTAGACCGTGTTTTGATGGACCCATCTCCTTTGTAATGACCCCTGCCACAAACCTGACTTTGGACAATCTGTCCACTTTGTTTTCTTCTGACTCACTCCCTCGAGTGGGTCTTGGAGGATTTCACCGGTCTCATGTTCTCAGAGTGAGGTTACCTTGTGCGTTAAGTCCTGGGGCAACCGTAGTCGGGATCCAAAAAAAAAAGTTTTTCATCGCCAAAATTATCAAACCGAGATCGCTTTTGGTCTGATCACATGAGAATCGCCTTCTCATCTGGGGTGTGCCAACATGGGCCAACCCACTCATTGAGGTGATCGGCTTCCATTGTGATACGCAAGGCCCCTTCACCAAAGTCACCACGACAAGGTAGCGATCATAGAAGGAAAAAACCAGGGTGCACATGCATGTGCCTTTTTTAATGGGCAGCCACAAAAGCCAAGCCAGAGGTCCAGAAAAATTAAGGCAGTACACTTGTCCATAAAAATTTGTCATGTACATTTGAACATAAAAATTAGTGATGGTAGGCAGCCCCTGTTGTAGAGTGAGCCAGAAAAATTGCTGTTTTCCAGGCAGATGAAAATGAACATGCGCTTGAACCGTATTGGTGCGGAGGATTCAATGAAAGTCATCCGGTATGCAGCGTGGGGACCATTTTTAGGCCAAGGCCATGTAATCAGGCCTTTTGCTAAGGCCAAGACCTATCCCCCACTGGTTCAGTCCCTTCGGAATGCATGCCTCGTTCATTTTCAGGAGGTGAGGTAATCCACACTTTTTTGACCGAGGCGACTTCGCTTCTCGTGCACTATGCCGCCTGAGCACTGAAGGTCCTCTGCAGGAACACTAGAAGCAGGACGGCCCAGAACTTCAAGAGCAAACTTGGATAGCTCTGGCCACAGGTCAAGTCTGCACACCAGTAGTCAAGGCGGGTGGTTCAATCGCTTCTCGTGTGTCAATATCCGCAGTTAAGGCTAGGTGGTTAGGTTGT
>CM070043.1:33419967-33431082 GCA_036250615.1 Ptychadena robeensis | reverse complement strand
GGAAGGGACAGCAGGAGAAGTCGAGGTAGGCTGAGGGGTCGACCGAGCGGGGGCCTGACAGGTACCTAATTGGAAGCTTACTTCACCACATTCGGTTAAAAATGAAAAATAGGTGTGTAGGGAGAACTAAACCCAAAAGGAGGTGGCCAGCTCACTGTGGACTTTAAAGGTTACAAAAAATTGTTGCCATAAATGGAGTTCCAGTTGAAGGAATTGGATTTGCAATATTTAATCAAATCATCATTTTACAAATTCATACAAAAATTTGTATGTAAAACACAGTCAAAGGGTTGACTAAAGGAGAAGAGAGAAAATATACACCAAACCCTATGTAAGTGTCCTAATCTTAACCACAGGGGTTATCAGGTCTCTGTAGATCAGTACAATTCAAAACAGGGTGGAGATATATGTCATGTCCATCTCTTTTTGCCTCAAAAATGTATTTCCAACGCATTTCGTTCCCTTGAGGGACTTCTTCAGGGACTTTTTGGGGCGTAGTCAATAGTCCTGGTACTTCTTTACCATATAGATTTTTTCCTGTATCATAAAACGATTTATCATATCAGAGTGTTTTAGCATTTTCTCACGTATCATATCATTTCATCTAGAATTTGCAAAGTTTTTGTATAAGCCTCCCTGATAAACTATGTAAAAAAAGAAACAAGTCCCTCTACAAGCACCTCCATTAGAAAAAGTTAGAATTTAAAACTAACTTTTGAAACGTTTGCCTGTTCCCTGGCTAAGCGTAGTATTCCTGCGGCACATCAACACATAATAATACTTACTAAAAAAGTTTTACACTGCTTGGTGCTCTGCAAATCTTCCTGCTTGTTATTTGTTTCAAGATGTCCTTTGTTCCCCTGTCTGATCTGACGGTGCATTTGATCTTTCATTTGCTCAATGTGAGTGGAGAAGCTACCAGATGTTGGCGGTGATTTGTGAAATGGAGGCTTGGGTACGAGCGTACGCCATCTGTTATATCCGGGTACCAGCACACCAGCCTGGCACCATAACAGACGAGCCCTGAAAATATCTGGTGGTGTCTTTCATTCTGTCTGTGCTGGGTCATCTGGTTCCACTGCACGAACATTACTCCACACTGAGATCTACTCATATGTAGTGATAACAAGAAACTGGATACTTTATGATGAATGATCCTGCCCAAAGGGCATTTTAACCTCTGGACCTCTAAACAAGAGAGGACAACCATTAAAAACTATAATATCCAATTTCAAGAAGAAAATTCATTATTCAACTCTCTCTACATTGCAGAACAGATAACCTCTTTCCCACAAAATATGGAATTGGGCTTTTTTAGTGGAACTAAACTTAAAAGGTGAAAATTTGCCCCGCTATCCCTGGCCTCTGTTTAGTGGTGGGAAATTCATATTTGCAGCTTGCCCAGAGTCCCAAATTAAGTAGAGATTGTTGAATTTTTTTACATTAATTGCAAAGCCCTTGAGCATGGTATTATCACCAGCTTGCTGGAGATGTAGAGAAGGGCTGGGGGTATGCTACAAAAAAAAGGACTGTTCTAACACAAATAGTTTCTCCATAAATTAAGTTCAAAGTCAAACTTAACTTTGAACTTAATTTATGGAAAATTATACTAGAGCTAATTTTTTTCAAATGTTGCCACGACCCTTCTCTGCATCTCCAGCAACTTTGGTGATGATATCATTTTCAGAGGCTTTGCAATCAGCTCACAAAGTCAGCTAGTCAAAAATCTCAAAAATTAAGCACTTCAGCCTAAAGCTCACTATACACCTTTAGATCTCTCTGTCAGATATCCTTTAAGCCCCCCATACACCTTTAGATCTCTCTGTCAGATATCCTTTAAGCCCCCCATACACCTTTAGATCAATCTGTACAATTTCCTTTAGATCTGCCAACAACTATGTAGTATAGTGTCCTCCCTGATAGAATACATAGTGTTTGGAAGGTATATATTGCTGCTATGTAGTGCCGGGTCCTCCCTGATAGAATACTTAGTGATTGGAAGATATATATAACTGCTATGTAGTGCCGGGTCCTCCCTGATAGAACACATAGTGTTTGGAAGGTATATATCGCTGCTATGTAGTGCCGGGTCCTCCCTGATAGAATACATAGTGATTGGAAGGTATAGATCACTGCTATGTAGTGCCGGGTCCTCCCTGATAGAATACTTAGTGATTGGAAGGTAAATATTACTGATATGTAGTGTCAGGTCCTCCCTGAGAGAATGCATAGTGATTGGAAGGTTGAAATTACTGCTATGTAGTGCTGGGTCCTCCCTGATAGAATACATAGTGAAAATTGACATCACATCAACATACACCCCACATTGAGTTTGCGATTGTGGTGAGATTTTGAATAAAAAAGATTACTAAAATCGTGGATTTTGGTATGGAAACGATTGAAGTTCAGATTGAAGTGGTCTATGTTATTATATCGAATCTAATCGATCCAGGAGAAACACCACAAACATCCACGATTATAAAATGATTTTGGCACAATTGATGATGAATTTCCAACATGTCGATCAAAATTCAATAGATTTTTCTGCCTTCATGGAAAAATTATCGTCGATCGTACCATGTGGGCATTTCTCGATTTTCGTTCAATCGATGAAAAAATTAATCTAATCGAGCATCGATTGAACCAAAATCAAACCGTGTGTGGCTAGCTTAAGGTGGGCCAGATTCCCAATTCCTGGTCCGGGACTTCCAGAGGCTCAGAAGCCCATTAGAGCACCTGGTGCTGAGCGTCATTGGCTGGTGTGTGAGAGTGAACAGTAAAGACCAACTTTGCTTGTTTAGAAGCAAGGAGGCTGCTGATTGCTTTTGGGGATATTAATGTTGCTGCTGACAACCTCTGCAAGGGTATCTTTTTATTTGAACCTGTTGTTGCTCTAGTAAATATGGGCAGGAGCCCTAAAGAAAGGACTGGTTGTGTAGTTTTGTCTCACTTGGAGCCCCATTTGCGGCTGGACCCTACCACAATATATATCGGATTTGGACAATATTTTGTGGTGTCACTCCTATGCGGATCATTGTTATCCTTGTTGAAAAGGAGCTGTAGCAGAGGACCTGCACTGCAAGGATCTACCTCACTATTCCTCACTCAGTTTGGGACTGTATCTTTTCAAACTATATAATTGCCCCAGCAGTGATCAGTGAACCATTGGAGAGGCAGCACTCCAACTTCAGAAAAAAAAACCTTTTCTCCTCCTTAAAGATGGCTACTTCTACTGAGCAGCAAACTACAGGTAAGCGAGATATAAAATTGGGGAAAATGCTGATATGAGCGCACAGGAATTACTGGTGACTGGTACTTTGCCCTGTATTTTTGTCTACAGCTTTCACATAACTGGCTACCATGAAAGGGTGCTGCAAAGTCCTTCAGTATATGTATATAATATCCATGTCAATCATGCCTGTGAAGTTAACCTTAATACTGATAGCACTTTGGTTCCTTCCATTATTACTGCAGACAACAATTCTATAGCCAAGGATCTAGAAAGCTGTTACATACAGTGTCCAGGTTCTACATCTTTCTTGAAGGACATGATAAAAGGATGAGGGTACCCAAAGTTGAGGGGAGTCTTTGCAGGAAAGTTGGTATAGTGGGGACCACGCTTTTCCTTGTACCATCCCATGCCACCTGCCTGGATAAAATTGTGATTAAATGTTGTCATCCCACATTTTACTTATTTTTTTACTTTATAAATGTTTATTTCACATTTACATGAAATGACAGAGTAAGGCTTTGTTTCCATTGTACGTCGGGAGCCCTCCGCTAAGCGTATACGCTAAGCAGGGGTCCCGACGTATCCCCATAGACTCAGCCTGCCGGCGGATGGTCTGTTTAGACATCCGCCGGTGTACAGGCTGAACGTACTCGACTACGTTCAGCCTGACACCGGCGGATCGGGTCGGCGCAATGAAGACAGACCCGTCCGCCGAGCAGGTAAGTCTATCTGCTACGTCGGGGACCCCGCTAAGCGTGTACGCTTAGCGGAGGGCTCCAGTCGTAATGGAAACAAGCCCTTACACAATTATAAATGTAGCACAAACCGAGGGGTCCTGCTGGATAAAGTTTTGTCTTCTGGAAGATGGTAGAAATTCTGGAAATAGACGAATGCTACATAAACTTTTTATTGTAACTTGGCACATGGAAATGGGGGAGAGGGTTTGAAGGTAGCAGGTACTCCTTTACTTGTCGCAGACACTGAGGACTAGTGATGGCTGAACTGTCTGCAAGGTGGACAGTTTGGCCACGAATAGTATGGCTGAACATAGACCGTGGGCCTACTTCTCCTACATTCTCTTCAGACGACCCCCTTCTGGCAGATCACAAACACTCCAATCTCCAGACAGGTGACCTCAGCCCCTAGCTATGCCCCCGTGGAACACCCCCCAGTTTGGGAACCCCATTTCATAGTTCTAGATAACTATCAGTCAACAATTAGCGCTGAGCAGCATAGGCAATATTCAAATTTTCTATATTTCTAATTTTTTTTTCCAAATATTCAAAGTAAAATTCAAGATTTCCTTTCATTCTAGGTTGGGAGAGTCGGCAGTTGTAAAGTGATTTATTGCAATGTGTGTTGTCGCAGCGACATCTAGACGGAATGTTAAATTGAAGCTGCAGTGGATCACATAAGACACTCAGAAGTCATTCTTCGCGAACATTGGCATATGTAAATGCAAATATTGTGTGTGCATTGTGTGGTGCTTCCACAGTATTGCAACTATTCAAGATTACGAAGATGTAGCACCCAGGTGCCCAACCTGCGCGGGCCGCATGTGGCCCTTTGGGTGTTATGCAGCAGCCCTCCTCAGTCCTCCACAGTTCACTCCACATAACCTTTAATTCAATATATATATATCACTATAAGGCACATAACCTATGGTGATGTGCATGACACAAAATATGCATTACCATACTACAGTGTTCCCTAAAGCTTGAAGTATCATTTATAACAAGTTTTTTGAAAAAGAAAATTTGTTCTAGCTATGCCTGCTGTCCTCTCTTCATTCTAAAACGCTTATACAAGTCAGTATAGGTTAAAAAGGTTATGAGCGGCCCTTTAGTGATGTCGAGGGCCGCACTTCTGGCCCTCCATATCCACTCAGTTGACCATCACTGATATAGCATTATATTTGAGATCTTTGCAATTCTCCAATGGCTGATTTTGCGATTTTAATATTCGTGTTTAGGAAGTTATGAATACCATTTTCTATACCTTTGTTCTAGGGTTGCCGTATGATATTTATATACCTAGCTGGCCAAAAACCTGAAAAAATAAATAAAAACCAATAAAAATAGCAATATCGGGTAAATGCTAGCAATGTCGGTGACCCATGACACTAGCCTTGTGTGGTCACATTTTGGTTGAATCTCTTCCTGTAGATAAGGAGAAAACATTGTCCTCAGCTTGTATCTTGTAGCTCAGATAAGGTTTAATCCAGCCCGGCCAGGAGTGGAAGACACATAAAATATCTTTATCTGGAACAAGTACACTGAAAGGTTAATCACACAGTGAGGGGAAGAGAGGACAGAGAAGGGAGAGTTTTATGTTCCTCTGCACAGAGAGATTATTAATCATGTCCTCCACAGTTTTATATATGAGGCAGAGACCTCCTTTACTCTATAATGGATGGAATAATACCAGGGGGAATGTCTACTATGAATACTCATTATTGTGGATGGACTCTGGGATCTGATATGGGAACTTTGTCGTTTTATGTGAAATTGAACAACGGGCTACATCACAAGTCATGCAGCAAAGTGCAAAAACATTTTTGCAGTCACCAAATTTTGTGGAAAAAACCCCCCAAAACTTGAATAGACTACTATCGCAGTGATGGCGAACCTTTTAGAGACTGAGCGCCCAAATTGAAACCCAAACCCCACTTATTTATCGCAAAGTGCCGGCATGGCAATATTACCTATACCTAGTCCGATCTGCCCGTTCGCGGATGGACATGGCCGAAGTTCCACCATCACTCATACTTACCTGCTGTTCTTTGGAGCCATTCTTGTAATGAGTAAATTCTGATTGTTCCTCATTCCTTCTCCTCTCTGAGCATGTTGCGCCATGGTGGTACAAAACTACTGAGACAGGTTTTTCCCATTGAAAACCATATTCTGGCGCCATCTATTGCCCACTGGCTATACTGCAGTTAATTAACCCCCGGAGGACTGGCAGTTTAATGTGGAATCTTTCACAGGGGACTTCCATCCCCATCCAAAGTAATGGGATCGGCCGTGAATTTACTGAGATGTCGGGTCACTGTGCATTCCAACATGCGGGAGGATCCTGGTCAATCTGACCAGGTGGGCGCTCCTGATTTGTGACTGCTGGGCGATCGGCACTGGGTCAGTGGTAAAGATGGTCGAATTTTTCAACTAACTCACTTGTGAGTTGATTGCAAAGCCCTTGATCATCACAAAAATTGCTGGAGATGTAGAGAAGAGCTGTGGGAACATAAAAATAAAAGAAGGATTGCTCTAGCATGTGTTTCTGCATAAATTAAGTTCAAAGATGACTTACATTTCAACTTGACTTTGGGCTTAATGTTTGCAAAAACTTTTTGTGTTCGAGCAATACTTTCTTTCTTGTAGTATACCCTGGACCCTTCCCCACATCTCCAGCAAGCTTGGTGTCGTGCTCAGGGGCTTTGCAATTAACTCACAAAGTCGAACTGGTCAAATTAAAAAACATTTGACCAATTGTAGTCAGTGGTAAGGAAAAGTTTAATATATATATATTCTTAGTATACTTCTGCTTTAACTTTTAAGCAATTGGTCTAATGGTCCCCATACACCTACATCCAAAAACCATGTTATATGAGGGACTTTCTAAACAATCAAGTCTACCTGTGCAGAGGACCTGTCACTACATGGTTGTTGGTAGATCTAAAGCTGGCCATACACCTTCAGATTTCTTTGTCAGATTTCCTTCAGATCAGATCAGATCTACCAACAACCATGTAGTAAAGTGTCCTCTCTGATAGAATACATAGTGATTGGAAGGTGTAGAAAGGTCATCATATTAGATGGTTTTGGTAAAACAAAATCTGATCTGACAGGAAATCTGAAGGTGTATGGCCAGCTTAAAGGATATCTGACAGATATCTAAAGGTGTGTGGCCAGCTTTAGGGATTTAGTGCAGTTGCAATTTTCAAGCAAAAGTCATCATGCACCACCCCCCCCAAAGAAATAAAAACATGAACCAACCTTCACGCTATTAAATCTAAACACGACAGCAAAGTTTACCTATATACACAGATTAAGACTGCAATGTGTACATATCCGCTGCAAATCCTTTGTGAAAGGTATTTTAATGGCAGAAGACAATGGGTCTGTGGGCCATAAAAGCCAATGGAACTCCTTTCAAAAAATCCTTTGTGAGTTGGAAACTGGCCACAACTCTGGTGACACCAAATAAACCATTAACAAATGATGTAAGGATTATGTGTCCGACTCGGTTCTTTGCCAGTAACATTTCCTCCAATGCAAAGCGACATTTTAATTAGGATCAGCTCTTATCACCGCCAATGCAGAAATGTGTAAAAACAAAAAAAAATTTACGTAGCCTTTAGAAATGTCATTGAAATGTTTCCTTTGATGCCGGTGGCCCCCTTGGCGCTCTCATCGGCCCCTTTCCTGACAATTAAACTCTTCATTTATTGGCAAGTATAGAAAGCCTAAAAATTAAGCCGATTTGAAGCCTCCATGTGCGATGCGCAGGCCGAAGAATCCCAAATAGCTTCTTTTTTTTTTCTTTTAGGCCTTTTCAAGCCGCCATTCATTTGCGGATCTGCCTTTCATGTCAGATGGAATCGCCTCCTCTTAACATGAGAGATATGATTTTATTGAAATGGTTGTGTGAAGCTGCAATTCTCCCTCCCAGCGCAGCCCCGGCACACGAGGAAGAGCTGGGGGGGGGGGGGGGGGGGACAGATTTATAACTCAGTGTGCCGCAATTAAAAAAAACCTTCCATCACCTTTATCTTAAATGCACTCTCTGAAAAGTGGGGACGTAGGAGGATTATAGCGAGTCGGCGGAGAGCTGCGCAAAGCACTTTGTGCTTGATGAAATGGAGATTTTAAAATAATTATTTTAAGAACCGTGGAATTAAAATGAAAGATTTTGGACTCTGCTCTTTAAAGTTTTCTTAGGAAGTGTAAAAAATAAAAACCATTGGAGAAGATTCATAGGGATACATATATAGATTATATATACCATTTTACCATATTTATCTACCAACAATGTATATAGTGCCGGGTCCTCTGCGATTGAACACAGGTAGACTTGATGATTTTAGAAAGTCTCTCATCACATGGTTTTGGAAAAAAAAAAGGAGATCTAAAGGCAATCTGACAGAGAAATCTAAAGGTGTATGGGGACCTTTAGTCACATTGGTGGGAGTACCGCACCCCGTTGATAAATATAGCAAAAACCAAGGAACCATTTATGGGGCTTTGATGGCATAGTTGGAATTAACAGAACATAATTATAGCTAAAAATTGTCTTAATTTGTGCTGACCATCCATATACAAAAATCAAAACCTGATTCAAATTCCCTATACAACAGCATATATTGGGAAATCACCCCATACATTTACATAATGTGCATAATACACCTTGTATTGGATATCTGACTCCCTGACCCCTTGCTTCCATAAGGTTCCAAGGTTATCAGCAGGAGTAAGAATACCAAATCAGCTGCCTCTGTCCAGAAAGAAGAGGGCCAGCTAGATCCTATTGAGGACTGTAATTGGTATCCTGTGTCTGTCTATTTCAACGCGTTTTGCCCCGGGAGAAAACACTTGTAACAAGATGTTATAAAAAAACAAATGCAATTATTTATCTATCCAAATTAAAATCTAATCAACCCTTCATTTATCACCACAAGCCCCTGTTAGTGTGTGTGTGTGTGTGGGTGTGTATATATATATATATATATAATAGGCCTTTGTACAAAATATTATTTGACCACCATCTCAGACCATCTCATCTCAAACTGTCCAACTTGCATAACCAATTAGCACAATTGTTACGCCCACACAGGGGTGTTGACAGATCTTACCAACGACAGAGGGAGGAGTCTGTGTCCGTAGAGCCTGGTCTTCAACCCAGAGCCCCCTTAATGGGAGATGGGCCGATGTCCCTTGAGGGGGCACCGGTGGTCTTTCTGCGGCAGGCAGGCAGGTCTCCCCCTATCGCCAGTACCCCTATGTTTGACGGAGATACGGGTGAGACTACCCCACTGTGGAAGTAGTAAGGAATCGCATAAAGCACTAGGAACACAACTTAACTGCAATCAACAGCACTCTCTCTATGTTGACACAGATCTTATATAGCCAGTACTGATTACCCACCCCTCCCCTCTACAGGAAGTGTCTGTAGAGAGGAGGGGTGTATGTCCTTTTAAATTGTGCACACTCGTGCGTGTGCCCGCGCATGCGCACACGTGCTACTCGGCGGCGGCCATTGCTCTGCACGCTGGCTGCGTGCAGAGCCATCTCCAGGCTGGGGGTACCCCATGGCAGGGGTATACACCCACTACCCCAGGTAAGCATCATCCTGGGGGACCATACTGGGGACCCCGACAGCGCCGCACTCCCCCCAGGGCTATCCGGAGGCTGACAACAATGGAATTTTGTCTCTGGTAATTTCATTTACACCACAGACAAATTCAACTCACCATAGTCATACCTGCTGGGCACATTTACACATATAGTTGTTGACACATAGACTACACAGGAACTTGAACGCATTGTTAAGTGACATACATATTCACACACCAATCGCTCAGGTGCTTGAAACACAGGACACTATACATTAGCATACAACAAGACTTACTGAAGAGATGACATCTTCTCATGTACTATCTAATTTTACTGATCCTGCTTTGAAGTCGTTTCCTGCCAAACCATTTCTTTCATGTATTGCCAATATATGTCCAATACTGGTTTAAACAGGAATGTCCCTCCAATTTTAATGGTATAAAGAGCTGTGTGTTTGTCAAATAAAATACGACTTGGGATGCTAGCTTGAGTGCAGTGTCTCATATCTCCCGGCCAGAGAGAGAAATAGTCACAAGGGGGGGGGGGGGAAACCAAGGGTTCCTGTAAGTCGGTTGACAACAAATGCATTCGCGTAACGGTTTTTGGTGTCAGAAAAATACCTATCCAGTATGGTGTCGAGAAGTGGTATACTTAACAAGCCTCATTGGTGAAAATTTACAAGTAGAGTCAGATAACAACCACTAACCCAATCATGTGTTAATATCCCCGCCTTTAACATACACTGGTAAATTCCATCCCCCAAATGGTTCCCCCCCCGGCACACAAGCCATCATCGACCCCCTTTGTTTGTATTTCACTCCCCTTAATTTACCTTTTAATTAATGCTTACATCCCCAGATATGAACAAGTACTTACCAGGAGTATGCAGTTTCCTCCCCAATACTTTGGGGAGACCCTCTAGGGTGAATGTCTACCCACTCCTGGGTTAGTTGATCAAGATTGTGTCAAACTCGGCCTAGAGGTTAAATGCTCTAGGTAAGAGGCTTCTGGCAGTAGATGGAACGCCTTGACCGCAGCATCCCCTCCTCCCCTCTCTCTCTATGTTAAGTCCTGATGACACTTATTGTACGACTTTCTCTAATTGAATAAAGCTTGATTGGGGAAAATAAAAGATATTTTATATATATATATATATATATATATATATAGTATATATATATATATATTATATATTAATATATATATATATAAACACCTTAAGTCTTCTGAGAATCCATGAATGGCACATCATTCCATCACAACGCCAAGAACAGGCCTGCCTGATTTATCAGGTAGAGATGAAATTCTAAGGTTGGAGGACCACGGAGCAGACTATTGTTTATAATATTAGAGCCCTGACATTCTGTCTGCCGTTTATACTCCTATATTTAACTTTTGAAGTTCATGTGAAAGGGAAGATAGAGAAGGTTTAATGGCTTCTTGGAGTTTTGTATTACAAAAGAAATATACACTCTTTTTTTTTTACTTGGCTATGTTCTTAAATTACTTTATATTATTAATGTTGTTTTATTAGGCAGGTAGATCAGTTCA
>CM070043.1:33402758-33418065 GCA_036250615.1 Ptychadena robeensis | reverse complement strand
TTTTTTTTTTTTTTTTTCTTTTACTTGTAATGTTCAGTATTTTAAGCAACGGTTTAAATTAAATAATCTGTGCCCTTCGAATTGCAGGCAATGTGCTCAATTGAATTGAGATTTTTTTGACCGATGGGTAGGTGTTTGCTCATGTACCAAACAAAACCTCCTCTACACCTGCAGTCAGCCATAGCTATGGTTTCTTGGAACACAGTGTGTAAAGGCCCCCATACACCTTGAAATCTTACCATACAAATTCTGTACAATTAATTTTTGTTCTACCAAAACCATGTAATATGAGGACCTTCCTGAAATGTAATCGGTGTATTCTATCAGGGAGGCCATTATACTACAAAGCTGTTGGTTAATTTAATGGAAATTGTATGGAGTTATCTAAAGGTGTATTGGGGCTTTAACAATGCAACAAGTCCTACTTGTTGTACATAACAACACAAATCACAAAGTAGATTGCTTTTATCTTGCATTTGGAATGGAATTGGACAAAGCTGCTGGTCAAATGTACCTCTAACCACATTGTTAAAAAAAATTACATTTTGATATTTCCATGAATACGTCACTTCTTAGACCTCATCCTCCGGAAATAATTTGGGCAGAATCAGGGACAGCTGTCTGTCTGGAACCTGATGGAGGATTTTCTGGAGGAAGAGAACCAGTCCAAACTTTCCTCTTAATCAATCTGGTGCCTTGGCTGTTGCCGCACAGAGAAGTCGATGAGCCGTACTCCGAGATTAGTGCCTCCTAAATGGACCATAAAGCAGAACTTTCTAAATCATCAGAGCGGTTCAGTGTTGGAGATCAGAGCTCAGCACAGCTTGAAATTCTTCCTGCAGAGTTACTCTAAACTACAGACAGGCAGAAACTATGATTGTGACTGAAACTGACTGCTAGACGGTCGAAGTCATTATACTAATACCGTGCAGCGAGATAGTCATCTGTCGGAGACAACCGAGCATACAGAGCTCAACGCAATCTGTGTCATGATTCTATTTATTATCCAATACCCACACAGGCCATGTCTCCCTGCTGGCCATTAGTCCTACATCAAACTGGGAAGTTGGGACAATGTTGGGTCCAGGAACTCTTCAACTGGTACTGGTCCTATTTAGTGTTGAGCTCGAATATTCGATTTTCTAATATTTAGCTCGAATATCGCTATTTCGCCATTTCGCGAATATATCATCGGATATCCGACACGCGTGATTTATTGCGCTTTTATAATCGCAATCTTATAATCGCAATCCATTGCAATGAATGGGATCGCGATTATATAATCGCAATGCGATTTTTTTTTTAAAATGGAAATGACGGATATTCTCCCAGTCGAATATCCGAGCTCCATTGACTTGCATGCATTGCGCATATTTGATCGCAATTGCGATGTTTAGATCGCAATTCATGCCATAAGTGCGGATATTCGAGATTACGAATATGGAATCGAATATTATGGCAGATATTCGCGAAATTACGCGAATTCGAATATTGCCTAGTCGCTCATCACTAGTCCTATGTACCTACTTATCCAACAATGACAACTGTACAGTCTTGTTTACCAATATCACCAAATTCTTTATGTACCTTCCCATCTGTAAAGCATGTTCATCTAAGGAACTGCTGGTCTTCATGCAAAGCATTGGCTGAGCTAGAGACACAACTGTGTCTCCAGCTCCTTCGATTTTGGGCAGCAGTGTGATGACGTCCTGACGCTGCTGCAGGGAATCTTGAACTGCTCCAATATCTAGCCATGTGTTCCCTGCATAACTCCTACCTTAGGAGTGTGTACACAGTTTGTGCACACTAACATCCATATCCTCTAGACCTGCACTTCTTTATATTGTTGCAATGATCCATGGAGTGGCACAGTTAACCACTCAAAATAAGTGCAAAGGGCTCTAAGGGTTGTAGTTTGGTACCAGACAGGAGCAAGGGTTGTACAACTATGGTCAGTTGGCCAAAGCCAAACTGATCTTCATTCCTTAAAGCAAGCCATACACGTGTCGGATTCCATGGCCAATTGATCACTCACCCGATCGATTCCGGTGATTCTGCCGGGAATCGCAGGTGTGATCAATCGGCCAATTAAGAGTATCCATCGCTGCATACCACCTTGTCCAACGGATTCTGGGACGATTCCGTGTCCGATTGTCCACCTCACAAATGGCAACTCCCCCTGATCTGGGCAGAATCAATCTGATGGAACCAACATGTCCGATTCTGGGCCCCTGAACGATCGGACCTGATCGATTGGACAAGGTGGGCTGCATGCGATTCCGGCACGATCGTTTGGCGTGCACGCGCCCAGAATCGATCGTGCCGGAATCCGGTGGGAATCCGACACGTGTATGGGGGCCATAAGGGAGCCAAGTACTTGTGAGGGATTTGGCTTAGGTTGGTCAACAAACTCTTTCATGATGTGATGATAGTGAGAGATAGTGTGTGTATATTACAATCTCTCTATCTCTAATGTAACCGAGTATCGAAGGGAAGAACATTTTTCCCCATTAGTGAATTTCACACCTTTATACGTCCTGATGACTAATGGTGCCAAATGTTACAGACATAATCAAAGCTCACCGAAGAGAAGGCAGAAGTTCAGTTAGGGTCACTAACAGGCACTGGAATGGTAATGGAATGCAGTGGACAAAGGTTAAAAGCACTTTTAGGTATTAGACTTGAGGCACTGGAGCTAGTGTAAAATGAAGAAGAAACTCCGGTTGAGGCAGACACATCATCATTGGCCTAGTGTTCTTGTTTTTTCGATGACTCTCTTGTATGCTGTGTAATGCATCAGCGCTCTATTGGAGAGGTCAAATCGCACCCAGTGGTGCTTAATCCACCATGTCCAGACAGATTTATCCATCATCTGAGATCACCGCTACACCTGGGATAGTCGCCTGGTATTTCGAAGCACCTGAAGTCCTCTCTGACTCAGAACTCAGAAAACATTGTTCAGCAGAGATGGTGGGACAGTCACAGCTCACTCCCCTTCCCCCTCATCATTCCGATCTTTCAGAAGATATAATGGTAGAAATACGGCCCTGGCTCATGTCACCATAAAGGAATTTTATACGGAGAGCGCCATTATGGCCTATCATTCGGAAATGTCAGCCGGATAAACTGCTCAGGGGAGCGCTGCGGGCTCTGGTGCCGGGAGATCACTCATCCCTCCTCTGACGCGTTTAACGACCTGTCGTTGGGGCGCCGGTAACATTTTGAAGTGGATTGTATTGTTAATGCTTTTATGGGAGTTTAAAGTTCTCTGCAGCCCATCTGTAGGAATGGAATCGTCGTTCCCCTCCCCACCCGCCCGCAGATTAACCTGAAGATTTCATTAACGCCATCGGGCCATCAATAAGCTGCGAATGACTTTTTAACGTCTGACAACCTCGATGATTACGTCGCTTTCCCCAATAATGGGGCCCGGGAAATGTCACTTTTGTGCACCATTATGTAAAGATCTTCAGGAAAATATTTCAAAAAGTCTCTTCTGTGACAACCAAAAAAATCTGACTTCTTTTAATGCACGTTGGTCACCCATCTGTTATAATAGTATAACAAGGAATTCTGACACTTCAGACACATCAGCATGTTGAATGCTTGCACCAGGGTGTAGGGTTATGTGCACCACTCCTGAGAGGGTTGTGTCCCCCAACACGTACCCAGTTCAACCAAGGGTCCGGGTCTGGCATCTTTATGCCTCCCTCTGTCTGGCACCTCCATGCAGACGATTGCACCAGGCGGCAGAAAATCCTGCTAGGCCCTCCATCACAGCGGGCCTTCCTGCTAATCGGGGAGACTTCTAGGAATAGTTACTCATTTCCGTCTTCCATCACAGACGCACCTTCTTCCACTCGTGGGGTGAACAAGGAACAGCTTTTAACATTGCCTTGCTGACAGGCCTAAATGTTTCTGCCCAATAGCACCTCCATACTCCCTTGTGGAGGCCCCATCACAGGTTAACACATTACATTACAGTCCATAAAGTCACTGCTCAGTTGGTGTAAGAATTGGTATTATTGTTGATAATGTTTAAAGGTACAGTCCATCAGTTCTGTGCCAGCCAAGTCTCAACAGTCTCTGTCCTATCCCTCACTCCCCGTTGACAACTTCTCAGGGTTAAGTCACCCTTGCCTCTAGACATGGACAAGGGGGATATCTGTAATCACAACTTGGCTAGATAGGGGTCTCTGGTCCTATGGGCATATAGCATCTGCTTCCAACAGTGAACTCTCTGCACTCTACTCTAAACAAAGACCTAACTCCACCCATAACTGGAACTTTTAATAACTCTAACAGCTGGGCACTCCCACATGGCTTGGTCGCATCACAGATTTTCAAAAATATTAATGTTAACCCTTCAGACGCAGGTGACTATGATACATGACACAGGGCCACTTTTTTACAGTTGGTCTTGGAGAAATATTGAAAAATACAATTATCTCCACACTTCAAGTGAACACGTCATCATCTTTATATTCTTTATTAATGTAGCATGCCATGAAATGCATCAGTGAACACCTGCAAGTATTTATTATCTCAGAGATCATACAAATTATAGAGATCATGGTACTCCCACTGGTAATGTCTTCATCTACTTTTCTCTCCAGAAGGATTGCATTCTTGGGTGTGTTCAGACATGTCTGACACATTTAGGCCTTTCGGGTAGCAGCCTTTAGTCAACCATAAGGTGGTTTCCCTGTGGCAGACAAAGGTCTGCCCCCCCTCCCCCAAACATAACCATTGATCCTACAGCACCTGTAACTAGGAAGTGATGATATCCGTAACAAGGAATTGATATCGTCTGTAACCAGGAAGTGGCATCATCCTGGTATCCACAAGACTGAACACACACGGCATGGTAGGAGATCACTACTCCTGGCTAAGCCTGCTATGTACCTTTTTATGGCAAGTATTTTCCTTTTTTATTCTCCTTTTTATAATTTACTGAACTCTACTTTGGCACAAGGTTGTGTCCTTCTCCTTGAATGTCACTGGACTATGGCTCAATGATGGCTTTGTATTACTAAAAGTTTGAGTTATTTAAAAAATTAGGGTTACTGTATATTGTATTATAATATTCATGGAAACTTAGTTACCAACAGGTCCACTCTAATCTTTGAGTGAAAACACAAATTTCCTCATATGCTTCAAACTCAGACCGCAAGCTTAGGGTTGTTTAAGAGATGTCATGGATATCCTAGATCCTGGTGTAGAAGAACCTTGGTGGACATCAAAGTTGTATCATTTTGTTATGACCAAATTTGGCAGTGTTCAGTCAATTCACCTCTTTGGTATTAGAAACACAGGACTAGGAAGAATGACGTCAACATGGTCCACTAGATCTGACCAACCAAGTTCTATTGTGTTCTTGGCATAGACCTCAAACATGTATAAGTACCTCCTATTATTTCCTTCCTTCTTGATGACTGATTGATCTCGAATTCACCTGCTTAGAGTGAGAGTGAAGGCTTATGGTCCTCCAAATCTAGCACCTTTTTAATTTGAAGGTCACCCAGTTCTATGGATATGATCAAGTTCTTTTGAGACACTGGAGACAAAGAACTTTGGTGGTGAAAATCTCCTAGCTACCATTAGAGAGATATCAATTTACCTGTAGTGATGATCGCGAATATTCGGATTCCGAATATTAATCGCAAATATCGGCAATTCGGAAATTCGCGAAGATGGTGAATATATTGCCGAATATTCGCAATTCCGGATATTCTGTATTTTTTATCCATTACACATGCCTCTCAATGCAACAAGAGCTTAGCAACACCATCAACAGTTTTTTAAATGAATATTGGGGTGATGCGAATATTGTGAAAATCGTCACTTTTGAAAATTCGCATAAAAATTCGCACCATGTTAAACATTTATTGCACGCGTGAAATTTGTAATAAAAACTGCCGATATTCGCAATAAAAAAAAAAACAGAATATTGCTGAATGCTATTTTCCGAATGTTTTCCATAAAATTTGCGGCATGCCGCGAATACGAATGTTGCCTATGCCGCTCATCACTATTTACCTGGTCTTGAACCCATCAACCGTTAGTAAGGTCAAACTTCAGTTATATAGGATGGAATAAGGTTCTATGTCTATTTAAGACATAGTTCGAGGAATCAGGACCTCCATCCTCTAGTGACTCCTCTAGTTATACAGTGGACCCTTGATCTGAACTTGATTTGTTCCCAAAGGGTTGGTTGGTTTTAAGTCAAGATTGTTTTCCCCATAAGAAACAATTCAGAGATATACAATGCTTTTTGAACTTTGTAAAGCCTCTCTTACATACTGTTATCACCAAAATGTCAAAATGTGACAGGCTTATCAGAAACAAAAATGTTGATATCTTTAGAAGGTGGTTATTGTTGGGAAGAAGAGTCCCCTTCCATATGAAGGCCAGGAATCTAGCTCTCTGGTGACTTTTCTCTCTTTGAAAGAGTCTGTAGACTTTTGTAGATCAGTGAGATGGTCCATTATACTCATTAGTGAGCTCAGTCACGACCACCACTCTCCTACTTTAGTTGTGATTGTTCAGTTGTGAATGCTTTCTTTACCTTCTCTTTCTTTCTGTCTCCCTTTTGTCTTTTCTAGCTATTTCATGGCCATATATATAATCTGCTTTAAAGCCGCCCATACACCTTCAGATTCCTCCATACAACTTTCATGAGACCTACCAACAACTATGTAGTATAGTGACCTCCCTGATAGAATACATAGTGATTGGAAGGTGTAGAAAGGTCCTCCTATTACATGGTTTTGGTAGAAGAAAAGTTGGTTGTACAGAAGTTGCATGGTAATTGTATGTGGTGTATGGGGGGCTTTACAAATACTTCTCTGACATCTCAGGTCTTTGTTTACTACCATGCAAGTTCTGGTCAAGGCTTTGGTTGTAAGTTAAAACTACTCTGGTTGTAATTTAAAATGGTCTTAATGGTCTTCCACCTTGTAGGTCACTCAGCAGTAGAGATGGTCGAATTTTTCGACTTGCTAACTTTGTGAGCTGATTGCAAAGACCCTGAAAATGGTATCATCACCAAAATTGCTGGAGATGTAGAGAGGGGTCGGAGGAACATTTGGAAAAAAAAAACGTTTTGCTCTAGCACATGTAGTTTTTGCATAAATTAAGTTCAAAGTTAAAGTCGAAATTCCGTTTTTCGAAATTTTTGACTTGACTTTGAACTTAATTTGTGAAAAAACTATTTGTGTTAGAGACATACTTTCTTTTTTGGAGTGTACCCCCCAACCCTTCTCTACATCTCCAGCAAGTTTGGTGATGCCATGCTCAGGGGCTTTGCAATGAAGTCGAAACCGTCGAATTTTTGAAAAAAAATTCGACCATCTCTACTCAGCAGTATCGGCTGACTGAGGAGAACCGCAATAAACTTTTTCTGACAGCATTTTTTTTAGAGATCGCCCTTCGCAGGTGCAAAGTCATACAGTCACAAGGGCATTTGGGACATCTATCCCAAGTGCCCTTATGGCTGTAGGAAATGTCTCCTGCCCAGTCATGTCTTTCTCTCCCCTTGATGCAAACCTCATCACTGCAGCCAACAGCCCACCCCCACTAAAGTTTTCTGGTAGAGTAGAGAGAGGTTCATCTCTAGAAGTTGAGGGGCAGGAGGTTGGGTGTGGGCTTAGTGTGCTTAGTAATGATGACAGGTATGCATCCAGAAGTGCTGGCGCCAAGAATGAAAAAATGAGGAAGATAGTTTTTTTTTTTTTTTTTGTTTTTTTTTGTCACAGTTTTTCAAAATGTAAACCGCTGACAGGTGAGCATTATGTATATTTAATGTATGTGCTTTTTTTGGTTTAAGTTGGCTTGAGTTTATGTCAAGCTGGTTGTAACTAGAGTCCACTGTGTACCCTTAATTCAATCTTCTTTTTTTCTAAGTGCATCATTTCACATTCTACTGCTTTTTTTTACTTTGACCAATCTTCCAACAATGCCAAATCACATTTGTGGCTGCAAACTCCCTCCAGAATATAAACCCTAGTTCAGACCTTTGTCATCACCTTTGTGGTTTCCTTCTGCCATCTGCTTCCTCTGCCAGCTCAGAAGGATTGCTGAAACATCACATAGAATGAGATAAACCCTCTCATCCAGCTGCTTGTGCATTTTAATTTGACTTTTCATTTAGAGGAGAAGTGTCAAATGGAATGTCCAGGTCTAAACAACCATGTACAAGCCCATCTATCTCCCAGCCCAGAGCCCGAGCCCTGTGTACTTCTACACAAATGCTGTAACAGCGCCAATGTTTAGCTTTGTTATCTAGCATGGGAGCCAGCCTAGGCACAGGCTGAGCTGTAAATCTGTGGGTTGGCAGCCAAAAACCGGTGGAGACCTTCCAAAAATTTCTGGAGCTGAACTTCGTGAAAAGAACATAAAGAGGCGAAAGACGAGCTGAGAACCTAATCCTTCAATGATCATGATTGGCAGCTGGGTCAGAAGATGCCCCTTGTGATGGCATTGCCATTCAGGTGCCAACATCACTTTGCTGGTCCTTCTAGAAATGTAATCTTCTAAATGAGAGGATTAAAGCTGAAGTAAACTCTGCAGTCCACAGGCAAATAAACCAACATAGCCCATTCCTAAAGTTCTCCAGATGTTTTAGAAATGGTGTCTCGAGCGATATATCTCTGTGTGCTGTGCGTTCTACATTCAGCCAAATTACTTTGACTCCTGCTGAACCATATTTATCCACTCCTACCACCGACATCCACAGCATATCTCATGCATTCAAAAAAGAACATGGGGGAGCTGGACGCAGTACATTGCGGAAAGTGAGCGCCTATGCTGGAGATGGAGGTGGAGGAATGCAAAGAATAAATGGCATATTGGGCATACAAAATACCTGAGACACCTGCCGATATAATAGATGAAAGTTCTGGAAGGTTTGTGCTTTGGATGATATTGCTATGCTGGTATGTGTGTATAAAATACACAATGAAATACTGGAAAGTTTGCATAGTGATTTTGCTTAAATGGACTTTGAGGTGAATATGGGTTCAAAGTGGTGAGTTTATAATCCTGAAGAAAATCTATCATGTAAAACATCTAAAATATCGATCTACTTCTTATATTAGGCCCCAGTGATCAAGGAGCGTGGCATCACTAGCCCAGTGTGGGGAGTGCCGGTGGCACTAGATGACACCGTTTAAGACTGGAGTGGGCAAACTAAGGCCTGGGGCCAGATCTGGCCCGTTTAGCTTGCAGCCCTTTGTCACCTTGTTTAAAAGATGCTCCCCTCCGCTTGTTTTGCATTGAGTGCTTTGTTTAATGTCATGATGTTAAAAACCCGTCGCCATGACCATCCATTATACAGATTTTCTCCAGAGAGGAAGTGCCTTCCCTTGCCTCCCCCATATATTACATGCTACCCAACGCCATTCCTGTCACACCCCCAAACTCCCGACCACCAGTCAAGGCACCCTCCCACCTACTCTTTCACACCGGCTCTGGGTGTCAATTAGTCTCCCAGTAGAGTATGTTCTAAAGTTCCATCAATGGTTACAAAAGAACTTTCACCAAACTTTGATGTGTTTGCACATGCCTAGAGACGACCATGGGTTCCTATGGCGGAGAAATAGGAGTAGCAACCTAGAGAAAACTAATACAGGCACAACATACGCAGCAACATTTACTTTTTGCTTTGAGCTTCAGATGCACAAAATATTTTCTGTTTCCTAAACAAGTGATGATTGTATTACACACAGAGCTGAACATCATCCAAACTCCAGATATAAAGTAACATGGAGAACCGGTGATGGAAGATTTGTGGGAATTGTATTTTTAGAACCTGAAAAGGGAATATCATTCGAATGGGCTCTGGAGAGCCGAATGGGGATTTCTATCCAAAGGAATAATTTCTGGGAATAGATTCAGCTCTCCAGAGCCTGTTCTATGATGTCTTCATTGAGATCCCAAGCTAACGATATTCACTTTTCTAGACCACCCAAAAACTCCCTGCAATGAAGGGTTTTTTGGTGCCAAAATTCTGTTTGTAAAATAAGAACAAATGGGGGGAAAAAAGGTCTTGGGTCAAAATGTGATTTCTTAGAGAAGGCATTGTTTCACAGATGTCTATGGGTTAGGGTGTGAATTGTGGGAATGGCTCACTTCATTTTATATGGAGCTAGGTGATCTTTTCTAGGCGACGCTCAGGACCAGATGTGCTTCGGGTCAGTGTACATTAGGAAAACCCATTGGTCATTTATCTCCATCACACAAACTCCCATGAGGTCTCCTCCACCTCAACATCACACAACTTCTCCTGAGCGCTCCTCCTGTACCCAGTGGTGGTTTTAGGCGTGGGCATCAAAATTGTTTTCAGATGGCCAGATAGCTCCCCACCAGCGTGTGGCCGCCCATGTAGAGCGAGAAATTGTCTCTAGATGAGTGCTGGTGAGTCACAGAGCCTGTTCGTCTCACCAGCACCCCCCCCCCATCCAAGTGCTCTCCAGCAGTGACCAGAGATGCTCATCTGGGGGTGAGGGTGGTGTCGGAAGGGGTGCTCACCCATGCTCACCCTAAGTCGCTATAAGTTAGTCTCTGGGGTCTGAGAAGTGTTCCAGCCTTGTATACCATCCAGTATCTTGTAAGGTGGGACGCATCAGCAAATGCTGAATCGTTCCGCATTTTTCATTCATTTTTTTATGTGAATTCGTCTGAGAAAGACTCGTCTGTGGTTTTCCTACCCAAAACCATAGGTGTGTTTATAGACCATTTGTGCAATACAGTATCATTTGTACAATTAAACTTGAAGCAGATTTGTTGAGGTCCAAGATGTCTGATTTTATTTAATTTAGTTTGTATGATGGTAATGGTTTGTGATGGTAATGGTGGTTTTTTATTTTTTTTGCAACGATCCCAGAAAAACTTTTACAATGCTTCTCTGCGTTGCCAGAGGAAACAATCAAAAGAGCCGCAGCCCATTTATTTAGTGCAGTAATTTTGGATCACACGTACCTTGTCCTCTGCAGCGCAGATTACATTGTATGAGCTTAGAAAACTTGCAAAGTAAAATTTATAGAAACTTCCTAATGCATTTTTTACTGGCCTCTGAAATACGGAGCCAATCCAAAGACCCGCTCTCCGAAATGATTGCAGCCATTTAGTTTGTTTTACAAGGAAAACTGTTTCAGCTTTTAAGAATGGGCAATTATTCCTTCAATGAATATCTTCTGCTGGAAGTCAGAGGACAATTTAAATTCTGTCGCCGTTGTCTCACGCTGTGTTCTGTCTCTTCTTGCAGTCCCACTTGGTGCCTGCCTTGGCTGCGGTGAAGTATGGTGGAGGGGACTTTTAGCTACAAATATCACTTAGATGGTAAGTTTTTTAAAAGGTGGAAATGCACAGCCCATTCATCACTGGAATTATAAAATGAGTGCGCCTATTTAAGTCATGCATGATAAGTGCCAACTAAAAGGCTCATTTATTACACCCAATAAGCTGTATTTAATGCGCACCTAAACTCACCATAAGTATTGTATATATTTGAGTGTAAGCCAAATTTTTCATCAAAAAAATTTGCTAAAAAATCCTCAAGTCTTCTACTCAAGTCAGGGTCCTACTTGCCTGGGTGGTCGCTGGTTCGCAGGCATTGGCAGCCTCTACAAATGCTCCATGAGTTTCCGACAAAGGCTGGTGGAATGTAAGCAAACTTGGAAGTCAGCGCCATCTAGTGGACTATTTATTTTTTGCTGGAGAAGGTGGAAATCTCCACTACTTAATATTCAAACATGAAAATTTATATATATATATATTGGTCCCAGTAATAGAAAAAATATTATTTTGATAAATTTTTTATTTTATTATTAGTAGTATTAATATTATTATTAGTAGTAGTATCATTATTAGAATTATTATTTTATTATTATTATAATATGAAAACTTGTGTCAGTTGGCAGCAGCCTGAAAAAAGACTGCTCCTGTCTGCAAATGCCTGCACAAGTTTGGGGGATAATAATAATGCCCCCATGACCGGTCTATCGGGTGAAAGCGAAACCCAGAATGCCCCTGTAAATGAGCCCTTATTGATATAATGATGTGCTGTTATGTCACCACTATTTACATATAAATAATTATTCAAGTAAATCTCCCTGACTAATTTTCAAAGTACAATCCAATTAATAAAATGTTGCAGGGAAAATCAGGATGGAACGGGCTTCAATGATGCTGGACATCTTCTGCTTAGTGAATAAAGCGGGGTGGTGAAAGAAAAGATAACGCATAACATATATGAATTCCATCTTTTGGATTTTTGGAAATTTTGGGGGGAAAAAGCAGAAAAAAAGTCTTTGAGGTACTGAACTCTTAAAACAACATCAATCATGTTTTGATTCGGAAGAGGCTTCATGCATACAAATAAGAGAATCTTCTAAACCTTGCTCGCTCTTATTGGTCATTGATGGAGGCCTATGTTTTAAGTCCATTGATTTTCCATGGCGGACATGTCATGTCGATCAGCACAAACATTGATCGTCATTCTCTAACACAGAGTGACATCTCCATCCAGCAGATCTGAATGGCACCTCCTGATTGTATGAAATTGTTCCTCCAAGCAGCTGCTGTCCGCTACGGTTCCAGTGCTGAGCGGATTCAGAGCCAATGCTGAGACACATCTTAATCATAAGCCCTGGCACAGTTTCGGTGACCAGCTGCGTTTTCTTGCATCCCAATAAACAGGCAGCCGGCCTGGGTGTCGTATTTGTTCTGTCGTCTCTTCATCAGCGGGACCCAGACTCAAAAACGTATTTCTTCTCTGAAAATGAAAGAATGTTACACTGCAGCTTAGCTATATTTTTCATTTATGCCGTCACTACACCAGCATGTCCCTATCATTGGGCCACCATATCTCTATCACTGGTCCGTCACATCTCTTTTACAGGACCACCATGTCTCTATCACTGAACCACCATATCTCTATTACAGGACCACTATATTTCTATAACTATAATTTATTATAACTGGACCATCATGTCTCTTCTACATGACCACTATGTCTCTAGCTCTGGGCCACAATATATCTTTTACAGGACCACTATGTCTTTATCACTTGATCTTTTTGGCTACTAGAGATGGTCGAATCGTTCAACAATCTTGAGTAAATTGTAAAGCCCCTGAGCAAGGTAGCAAACTTGCTGGAGTTGTAGAGAAGAGTTAAGGGTATACTACAAAAAATGTATTGCTCTAACACAAATAGTTTTTGCATAAATTAAGTTCAAAGTCAAGTCAAAATTTTGAAAATTCATATTTTGATTTGGAACACAATTTATGCAAAAACTACATTTGCTAGAGCAAAAAGAAAAATCTGATGTTTCCACAACTGTTTTCTACATCACCAGCAATTTTGGTGATGATGCCATGTTCAGGGGCTTTTCAATTAGCTCACAAAGTCAGCTAGTCGAACAATTCGACCATCTCTATTGGCTACCATGTTTCTATCACTGGACCATCATGTCTCTTCTACAGAACCACTATGTCTACACCACTTTATCGCCATGTGTCTATAACTTGACCGCCATATCTCTATCACTTGACCACCATATCTGTATCACTGGATAACATTGCCTTTCTTTTTTGCCTACCACCATGTTGCTGTCATTAGCGCATCAATGTTTCTAGCAGTTGACTGCCATGTTTAAACACTAGACAACCATGTTAATGTCATTAGGACACCATGTCTCTATCTTTGAACAAACCTGTCTTTATCAGCAATTATTTTATTCAAATTACTTTGGATATACAGGCCCTAAATGTTTAATGTGATCTATGGGAGCTCTCAAGTCCACGGTCACATACAGCTCTTTTTTTTTTTTTTTTTTTTTTTTAACCTTTAGCTACAACCAAAGCCTAACACTTCCAGTCATTATGCATCCATGTGCTCTAATTGCACAATATGTGGATATCTTTAAGCTATGCTTATGGCCAGTAATATTTATTTTTTTATAGATGTGTTTTAAATGAGTTTACTTTGTGGCATGTTGTTGTTTTTCCATTAACAAAGTTCTGTTTTATTTCCTAACTTGAAAGCGCATAAAACCATCGCTGGAGATAAAAAGCCGTTTGTGGGGTCCCTTTGGTGCCGAGTTGTATCTCGGCAAACTAAGCGCAATGTTGTCACAAAGCAGCACAAAGTACCGTCTATCTACCCAATGCCATTATCTCTTAAATTGGAGCATAAATGAATTTCTTTACTCATTCACTTAAAAAAACAAAAACAAAAAAAACAAGAGTGAATATGTTTTGAAATAAAAAAAGTTTTACAGACCAATCTAAAAAAGTTTTAGGCTGCAGTGGCATCTGATCTATTTTGCTTTAGTCCTGTGCTAGTTATAACTGATTTTTTCAAAGTTCCCATGGTCGGCTGGCTTCACTTTCAGGGGTCCTCCATTCTCTTCTTCTGTAGTGATGGCGCGAACCCAAAATTTTATGTTCGCGAACGGCGAACGCGAACTTCCGCAAAAGTTTGCGAACCCGGCGAACGGTTCGTGAACTTTTGAGCTAGTCGCGTTGCCATTCGCGAACGGCAAATTCCGGGTTCGCACCATCACTATTAACCACTATTTGCTTGCAAATCTTTAAGTTCAAATTCAGTGAATGAGTCTGTCAAACTTAAAGCTGCTTTGGTATTTAGTATCCAGCATGGGCATCGGACCATCATGGCCCCACATTGGTAGACAATGCTTCCTGACATTTAACACGTTGCTGCCATCGTGAGATGGTTAACCGCACATCGCCTGGGATAGAATTTTACCTCCCCAACACATAAACTTTCCTTTTATTCCATGGCCGATGACAGATTGAGCACGGCTCTGCTCTGCCCGTTGTCGTCCTTAATGGCGGCCCCAAAGGCTGATTTTTCACGCTCCGTCCCAATTGATTATTTTATTCAGTTCTGCCAAGTGTGGTGGAGGGAAATCTATAAAAAAAAGCGAGAAAAAAAAAAAAAACCCTCCATTAATTTCAAAGAACGTTTTAAGTCTCAGGCTCCCTCCATGTATCTACTGAACGGCGGCAAGAAGGGGAACAGGCAGAGCCGTCCGCAGGCACTAAGGCGCTGCTTCAACCGCCCTTATCTCTCACTTTGTTATAAATGTTGAATGTTCCGCACGGTTTATGAGACTGGAGGGGATGTCTGGGACAGCAGAGATGAGTTAATTAGCCCCCCGTGGTGTCTAAATGTGGTTGTCTAATTACTGCGCAAGAACAAAGTCACATCTCTCTGGCTTTGAATATTTGTGCCCGCGGTGACTGCAGACGGAAGTGTCTCATAATAAGCCCCAAAAGCCCC
>CM070043.1:33376999-33402733 GCA_036250615.1 Ptychadena robeensis | reverse complement strand
CCCCCCCCCCCCCTCGGCTGCACAATTATGGCGGTTATGGATCGCAGGAAACTTTTCAACTTCTTTGACATGTAAAAGTGAAAGTTCTTTGGACATAATTCAGAATTTACCTGATTTACAGGAATTAAGAGAGCGTCCTTTCTGCATCCACGTGATTTCCTGTCTGAAAATACAAATGTTGGTGCTAATCAAGTAATATATTGGGGGCTTGTCCGGGAAGAAGTACCATATTTTCCGCTCTATAAGATGTCAGTGTGTCTTAAAGTGAATGTGAAAAAATCAATATTCATAATATTTTAAAATTGGAGCCTTCCATGGGTATGTACGCATCATTGTTAAACACCTGGTGCTAATAAACGTGCACTGGGTGTTTGCTGAACTCCTGGGGTGTTAGGGTTCTGAAAGGAATAGGGGTAGAGCATGTTCCAGCAGGGTGTGCTGTGCTGGAGTACATTATATATTTATATTTACTAGGAGTAGCGCCACTTGCCAGAGCCCAGAGACTAACTGAGATTTACTTTACACTGGTAGCTCACCCTGATGCATCTGATGCACTTTCCCCACAGAAATTTGGGGTGGAGGGTAAATGTGTATGTCTTATCATGCATTTTGTGCAGGTACAGGAGCTGAGTATAGGAAATCGGCGAACCCAGCAGGTGTAGATGGTTACAAACGGACTAGAGCTGGAAAAAAACATACAAATTGCAAGATAAGATCCCGCCAGAGGAAGAATCATGAAGCCAGTCTCCTAGTGAAAAACCGGCTCGAGAACAGGAAGTGACGTCGCATCTGGCTATCGCAACCAGGAACTATGCGTTCCAGGTACCTGATGTGACGTCACATCTGGTTTCTCAGATTCAAATTCAAATCTGCCCGTGGACGGTGGACTTCTTAAAAGTCCGCTTCACCTGTTAGCGGACGGGCCTGGTAGATGTTCGGCCATCACTAGTGTTTACCACATAGCACTCTCTCAATGGTAGTGTTGAGCTCGAATATTCAAATTGCGTATATATTCTTTGAATATCGGCTATTCGAGAATTAACAAATATGACTGCAGATATTTGCAATGTCGAATATTTGAGATTTTATGCATTGGGAAGCTTATGGTCATGCAATGCGAAAATAAATACCACATGTGATTATTAATTTGTGAAAGTTATTGCAAGGTTATTGCAAATATATTTTCGCAATTCATGGCCATACACGTGAATTGCGAATATTCCAAAATATAGAATCGAATGTTAGTAGAGTTATTCCCGAAATATCGGAATTTTGAATAAATATTGTCAGTAGAAACATTCTGGATATTTTTTTTTTGTGAGGCATGGCAAAGAATGTTCTTCCCCACACCCATTATAATGGAGAGTCCTGCAGAGTGTCCCTCAGTAGCCTGGTATCTTGACAGTGACCTCATCCGGCCTTCTTCTAAAAACAATGCATTCAGCAGATGAACAGAAACCTCTTGGACTTGTCCTTCACAAGAAACGATAGTTCAATTTGTCTCTTTTTAGACGTTATTTCTCCAGGCAGCCCTAGAGGTTTGCAGAGATGTTATAACAGGTATAAATTAGTGCGGCAGACTGCTTCGTCTTCAGTTAGAGGCCGCCATGTGTCTACACCTCAGGCAAGATTATAAGCCCTGTAATAACTCTACTCATTTGAACAATTTCATACTTTAGAGGAGCCCCTGGGGGTCTTCTATCTGGGATTTGGGACACTGGTATGACCTAGAAAACAGGCAGTTTTTTGACAGACATAGAACGAGCAATCAATGACTAAAAAGCTGGCAATTCGCTAAGCTGAATCTTGGGTAGATGAGTGTCCACATCGACTTACACTGACTCCGTTTTAATGCCACGATAGGAGTCCTATGATCTAAGCTTTGTCATAGCTTTGGCTTTAACCACTTGGATGTTATGCGTTCCTTTTGTGGGATGTCTATTGGCCTTTTTGCACTGCTACACCCCCTTCTTTACCCCCCCCCCCTTCACTTTTCTATCACCCCCTCTCCCATTCTCTTACACCTTTTACCTTTCTTAAGATGTATGTCTCTACGTAGACACTTTGGTGTTTTTCTCCAACTATTTTAAGCTTGCGGTTATTGGTTTTTCCACAAATAAATTGTAACATGGGGAAGCAGATTGTTCTGTAGCGCAGGACCGCGGAAAGGTCTAGTTAACCCTTTGCTGGGGCGTTAGTTTCAAAATCCGTCAGTATCTGAATTCTGAAGGTGTTCCTCCAAACACAGACTTCTCATAAAGTGAAGCTGGTGGAGGTCCTCGGGGGAACACTTGGCAGTGATGTTTAACAGCACAGCAGCACTTTGTTCAACATCACTGAAAGCTGTTCGGGGAATGTTTGAGAACCCACAAAGAGGAGGGAGGAAGTCAGATTTCATTTGTAGCATGAAAGGCGTATCAAGCAAAGGCTTTACTGAAATTCATATTAAATGTTCCAGTTTCTCAGTTCGAGAGACAACATTTAAAAAGTGTCAAGTGACCAGAGGCTATGAACGTTGATGTGATCATCTCAGGACAAAATGCAGCACTCAGAGGTTAATTGATTAAAGGAAAAAATAAATAATTATGTCTGTAGTGTGTGCAGTATGGCTCGCTACTTAACCAGCCAGGTCTCCATGTCCTCCATCCTTTCACCAAACACCGCTCGCACCCCAATAAAGTGAATATCCACTCAGCTGGTAGGAACTATTTACAGTTCAGGAATATATAGATACAGACACCAACTCCTGATGGCAGAGATGGGGTCCAGACTTGGGATCAGAATGTTGCCAAGCTTTGCGACCAGCTGCTGGAATATGTGGACAGGGGGTCTGTTGACTCTCCGGGATGAAGCACAATAGGCAGTCCAGTCAGGGTGTCACGCTGTAGGTCAGTGAAGATCACCTCACCCAGGGATTCCCGTCTGGGGACACAACTGAGGGAAGCTGCAGGTCTTCATGGGAACATCCACAGAAAAGCCCAGAATGTTCTGAGGAACTACTATTTATAACCTCAGACAGTGGCTGGCTTAAGACCTGTAACTGGGCATTACAGAATAGTTACATTTAGAGCAGAGAGCCAAAACAACGGGAAAAATCTATTAACTCTCTCCTTGCAAGAGGTTCCAGCAACTGGTAAACAACAGGTGTAGCCCTTAAGGGGACATACACCAACTATATAAAGCACTATACAGGCATGTATACACAGCACAATATATACAGTTTGTGGCCCTTTCTCAGGTCGCTGCATGTCCCTAATACAATTGTAGTGATAGTGAACACTGTATGTGAACATAGTATGGGAAGTTTGATGGGGAATAATTTGAGTGTCCCTCTCAGGTCATGCTCTCAACTCAACACCTTTGAGATACTTTATAATGCTATTTGTGAGCTAGGTCTTCTCATCTCAGTATTTCATCAGTACATATGGTTATAAAGCTAGTGGAGTGAATCAATGAAAAATATGATGGTTGTCACAATCTCAAAGATGCATGCAAGAAAATGAGGTCTTGTGGCTTAAAAAAGGTCACTGATTTCCACAGACAAAATCTAATTTTTTTCCCCTGACTATAGCTGTACATAGACTTTTGGACATTTCTCTTCTTCTAGTCTAGGCTGATTTTGTGATTGATGGAACCTCAGTGGAAGAGGTCCCACATTGACTTAAGCTTTAGTGTTTACAGCCAGCTGGCCTACCTGGAAGGATCTCCAGTAACTTTAAATTTAGTTTGTTCGCTGCAACACGCATCTCTCAGGACTAGCCAGAGTCAATGGATACTCTTGTACGAGTTCATAAAGAAAGCCTATAAAATGTTAATTAGGAAACAATGGACTTTGCACAGCATACACTAGAGACTGCTCTAGCGTGTATAGTTTTTGCTTAATTTAAGTTCATAGTTGAAATAAAAATTTTGTTTTAAAAAGTTCTCTACATCTCCAGCAAGTTGGGGGCTTCGCAATTTACTGACGAGATGAAGTACCCAGACCTGCACATAAAATGTGGTCATTATAAGGGACTTCCTGCATTGAACTTCTGAGATTCTGAGGGGTTCCATCCATACCTGCATAAAGCGTCCAGGTCTTTAAACCTATTGTGTCCTTTGAGGGGTCCCGATCATACATCCACCCAGCTCTTCAAACCTGTTGTGCCCTATATGAGAGGTTCCTTCAATACTGGCACTCCACTTCAGGTTTTAAACCTATTGTGCCCTATTTATACAATACTGACACCAAGCATTTTGGTCTTTACCTGTTGTGCCCTTCATTAGGAATTCCATCCATATATAGCCTCCAGGTCTTTAAACCTATGGATGCCCATATAAAGGGTTCCTTCCATACCTGTTCCAAGCCTCCAGGTCTTCAAAACCTTTGTGCCCTCTCTGAGAGTAGTGATGAGCGGCATAGACAATATTTGAATTTGCGATATTTCGCTAATAATTCAACTAATATTCTATTTGATGTTCAGCCATGCATTTTGAAAACATATTTGCAATAATAATCACGATTCCCTTCAAAATGAATGGTCACGTGGTATTTTCACATTGGGAGTATAAAATCTCAATGCATGGCCATAAGCTTCCCACGCATAATATCGCAAATATTCAAAATTGCAAATATCCGACTTCTTAAATAGAAAATATTCCACAAATATATTCGTAATTCGAATTTTCAAGCTCCACACTATCTGAGTTACCGCCCTACCTGCACTCAAGGTCTTTAAAAATATTGTGCCTTTATGAAGGGTTCTTTCCATACCTCCAGCTCTTCACATTTTTTAATGGGTTCCTGCTCACCTTCAACTAATGGGAGCATTAAGAGGAACTCCCACCAGTCTTGCCCATTTCATTATGCCCAGTTTTCCGGACTTCCCACCATACAACCCTTTAATATCACATAAAGAGCTGAAACACAAAAAGGTTGAGTGGCCTACCCTCATTTTGAGAAAAGCAGAGCTCAGAACAGTTGAAAGCAGAATATATAATTATATTTATATATAGCCAGAGTTGACCAAGCCAAGTATTTCCATTCTTCAATCCCATTTTTTCAGCAGAGGTGGTCAAGAAAGTTTGATTAGTTTATAGTGTTGATTGTGAACATTCGAATATCAGCCCTACGAGAATTTGCAAAGATCTGGAATAAAGTGCCATATCTTCGTAATCTCGAATATTCAAGATTCTGGGGAAAGTACCATGCATTGCATTCGCTAAAATTTGCATGTACAAGTGCAGATTTCTGCAGTGTATTATTTCTACTTGCTTTTTCAACTTCTGCCACTAGATGTCGCCATGACAACATATTGCGTCAATATGCATGTGTACAAGTGCCCATTCTCCGAATGTAGGTAATGACGATATCACCAGTTGCCAAAATTACTGCAAATATTAGGCACAAAATTTGAGATATTTTGAGACTAAGCCTATGCTGCTCATCACTACATACCTGATGTTCTTTTTTGAGTTGGCCCCCCACAACCCTTCTCTACATCTCCAGATATTTAAATGATGATACCATGTTTAGGGGCTTTGAAATCAACTCACTAAGCCATCTAGTCGATATCTCCTCCTTCCAAAAAATTAGATTATCTGTAATTTTAAGGTGGACTGGCCCTTTAACAAGTAACACATTTAAAACAAAGAATATAAAACATTACCGCGGACTGTAGAAAAAATAAAATCATTTACATTACGCAGGCGGCTCTCACATGTTTATTTAAAAAGCTGTGAAACAGATCCACTCGGAGACGAAAATCATCACGTCGAGGTTACTCGGTGTATAATCTCCCTCTAGTTACGGCCCCCCCTCCGGAGACTATTTTATTAGCCGGCTTAAATACGCTAATGACTAATCAGACTGTTTTAACAGGTTCTTTTTTCCCCCAGAATTAACTGCAGTTAAACAATTAAAAATAACTGTAAGATTTCATGGCCTTTCAGCTGTTCCGCAGCGCCGTTAATTTAAGGTGTGCACGCGAGGGGCGCTGACTGCTCCGCTGTTTAACATCCATGTTTGGTGACATCAGGCGCTGAATCTCCTCAGTAATTAGGCAATTCTTTCAAAGCGTCACATGAAAGATTCAGCCGGGCAAATCTGTGGGGTATTATCGTATTACTTGGCCATACCTGCCTCCTCCTTCCTTACCATGCGGCAGGACCTTCCGCCTTTAGGCCGTTCGCTACCTGCCCTTCTCAACTACCGCTCATTATGGCGGCGGCCTCGGCTGGTAACAATTATCCGGCTCAGAAATTTGTACAGGTGAAGTGTCTCGTTTTACACATGCCGTGAATCTCGGTTGGAGATTTTTTTGTTGGTCGGGAACAAAAGACTAATTGTTCGTTTATAAGGTGCAGAAATTTACAACGAAACCGAATAGGTGGCGTTTCTGGTTGGGTATCCAGTTCAGATAAATGGGGTGAACCAGTGCGTGGGGAGGCGATGAGACCCAGAAAACATTCCAATATTTTTAAGCATCGCACCCCTCTGGTTAGAGGAGTCCCCAACTGAAAACCTTTCACGCTTGGAATGGAGGGCAATATAATTGATATAGGAGGTCCTGCGGGTAGTAATTGAAGCGGGATAGGGTTAAAGGGCAAATAAAAAAAGGTAAAACAAATCTGCGTTAATGTATTAGGAATGTTATTCTTTACTGTATTCCGTTCTACTTTAGTAAGCCGTTGAAAGAGAAGGGGAGGAAGGGAGGGGAGTTTTACCCTCGGTGGGGACTTTGGTTGGCGAATCTACCCTATAGTTTGTTGTTCATAGTAATCACATGGGCGAATTTATTTAAGGTTTTATTTTGAAACATCACACAAATAGACATATACATGTAAAATCAAAGCACTAGAATACAGGTAGTCAAAAAATGGCTCCGATTTGCGATGATAGTGTACAAGATGTTGAGTATCAGTCAAATATTAGAATCCTGATATGTAGACTGTAAATAATGGTCAACATGTTTCACCCCTATGTAGTGGGCTTTCTCAGGACATTTACAGCCATCTGTTAATTCAAAAAACCCCAAAAATGAGGAAATATATGAGTATATATAATTGGCAACCGGACAGAATGCTTATAACAAATTTTAGCGGTCTTGATTTAAGATAAAAACACATTTCAATTCAAATCTGGCAATCACAGATGCTATATTGATCCGCATTATATGGCCTTATTGGTCTGCTATAGTATCAGGATTATCAAAGAACAAAAGGGGGGTTATCTTGGATACGTATACAGGATTAATGGATACCAGCTAGTTAAGGTAAATATATCAAACATATATGTGGCACGTCCAAATTATAAAATTATACAACATAAACCATATACAACATGTATAGCACACCCATATAATCAACATAATTGCTGAACATATAGATATTATACCGCATAATTGATAAATACAATGTAGAAGAAACAATTGAATATATATCACCTAATGTTCGTGGGTAAATAAGCCAAATTTACAAGAAAGCAGCACGGACATGACCAACAATGCCGTACAAAGAACACTGAAACAGTCGCATCAATCCCTACAACAGAGAAGCTTGCAATCTAATCCCCCCCCCCCCCTACAGTTCCACACTATTATTTTTAAACTTTTCTCATTCTATTCTTGAACTAGTAATGTCGTTCCATAGAATCACATGATATGGGTATTATGCCCTTGAAGACGACTACCCATGATGGGCCGGAGCAAGGGGTCGGCCCCTGGGGCGTTGCTTGGACTGGATGGAGATGGTGTAACTGGGTGGGCGAGCTAACGTCTCCCAGGCCTATCTCACATTCGTTTGTTCTGGCGTGCGCGCTGCCAGAGAGCGGAATATAATGCATTGCTCCTGCAAGCCCCAGTTACCCTCCAGGACAGTCCTTGCAGCCTCACAGCAGACCCATACAAACATTGCGGTGGGGTGGCTGCCGGCCCCCACTTCCTTGTTCCTGCCAGCATTCCAAAGGGGAGGACTGTCTGCGCTGCCCTGCGGCCCACGTCAACTCCTGGGTCACTCAAGTACCGGACATTACTGGCGTAGTTTGCCCCTGCCCCAGGTAGATTAGATGTTCTCACAGCGCTGACGCGATTGGGTGTGATTGACCAGACTATCTTTACGCATGACATTTTTTTTTATAAACCCCCCCCCCCCCCCCATTTAAAAAAAAAAACACAGTTCTCGGCCTTGTAAGGATTTTGTCCTTGCTTTGGAGAGTCAATGTGGCCTCGCCTGGTCGCCTCGGATCGCGCCCATTTAACAGCGTCCATTCATGTCTATGGGAGTGATTGCCCACTGTAAAAGAGCGCATTTCGTAAGGAACCACCCTTTATTTCAAGAACAGAAAATTAAATATTATATAATATATTCATACATTTTACAGACCAAAGTATAGACAGATAAAATATATATTCCTATACCATGTAATACATCTCCAAAAGATGGAAAACAATGATTTTTGAGACTTAGGTTTTCTAACACCCGCTGCCGCCCAAGTGGGGACAAGCCCACTTAAAGTAATGGAGCCGGCCGCATGTGATCATACAAGCCCTTACTGTACTGTGGAAAGCCTGGTCTGCATTGTGCAGAAAATATGGTTCAATCATTTTAAAATCTCTTTAAAGATATTTTCTCCTATAATGAACTGTACAGATGCCTCCCTTTTATTAATAAAAATACACAAAGCTGCAGGATAGAGACCCCTGGCCCTGGAGGCTTATTTCGGGCCATTTATCATCCCTCTGACATCCCCTAGTCTGACTGAAGAGACCACCTGAGCCAGAAGTAGCACCCCACAGTGTAAGGGGCCGCACACAGCCTGGCAAGATGTTATTTTAAATATCTCTGTAGCAAAAAGGCCAGGAAGGACCCTCAGATGGAAAGATATGTCTGCCGCGTAGGAACAGAGTCAGCGCAGTTGAGAAATTGAATTTGGCGGTTGAGGGTCGGCGGTCTGAGCCAGCGCAGGCGAGCGTCTTGTGCAGAGGGGACAGAACAATGCGTCTCTGTTCCAGCTGGCCAGACAAATTGGAAACAGGGAAGGCGAGGAAAGAAAACTTGTGAATGAATAAAAGATTTCCCAATTCCAATTCCAGGCTGACCCTTTTCATCCTCAAACATATATATTATTTCACAGTTTTTTCTCCAAGATGAGAGATCTCAATTATGGGATGCAATAGACTAGGCGTGCAGGGCGCAAAGCTGTTCTGTAACATATCACCCCGGGGGTCAGCTGACACAGTAAATATGAATGATATGCTTATGTGGAGGTGGTTGAGTATCCAGGAGATAGAAAAACAAAGGACATGAGGTCAGAGTATTGGGGGGTGTGTATAATGCTAGTCAGGGTATTGGGGTATATATGCTGGTAGTCATACTATTGGGTATATATACTAATATTCCAAGCATTGGGGCATATATGCTGGTAATCCGAATATTGGGGTGCATATGCTGGTAATCAGAATATTAGGGTGCATATGTTATTTAGACTTGGGATACATATGCTGGTAGTCGGAGCATTGGGTGCATATGCTGGTGATCAAGAGTATTGGGGTGAGTACAATGCTAGTGAGAGTATTGAGGTACATATGCTGGTAGTCAGAGCATTGTAATATGTACACTCCTAGTTATAGCATTGGCTTATGCATATCTATTATGTATATATGGGTACATATGCTAGTAGTCAGGTTATTGGGGTGCATATGCTGGTGGTCAAGAGTATTGGGGTGTGTACAGTGCTTGTGAGAGTATTGGGGTACATATACTAATATTCAGAGTATTGGGTGCATATGCTGGAAGTCAGAGCATTGTAATATGTACACTCCTAGTTAAAGCATTGGCTTATGCATATATGTATTTGGATTTTTGGGGTACATACAATGCTAGGGTTCATGTCCTTGATGTCGGAGAATTGGGATGCATATATTGGTGTATAAAGGAGAGCATTTGCGTATTTATGCTGGAATATTGGGGTATCACAATGCCAGAGTATTGGGGTATATTGGGCCGTCATCAGAAATTTTGGGACCCTATACTAGGTGATTTTCATGGGGTCCCCCCCGACTAAGATGTCGGCAGCATGTCCTGACTGCAGCATTTGCCATAAAGGAACCTGGTTGCCATGTCGACACTGCAACAACAGCTGCAAGCATAGCACCAACCGGCCTGAGTGCCGAACCCCCCTAGGTACATACACAACTAGGCAGAATCTTTACCTTTTAAGTATCGGGACATTCACCCTGGTAGTGATTGCTGAACATACAGTAGATACACTGGAAGTGAGAGTACCTGGATACCAAAAAAGTATTGCTATGGATTACTGCAGCTTGCATTATCACTGTGGAGACCTTGGTGACAACATGCTCTGGCTCCGAGTGGAGGGGACCCAGAGCATGTGTGCATATAAAAATGCCAAAGTGTCTTTACATATATATTAAGTGATGGATAGTGTTAAGGGAGAAAATTCAAAATTCGACGAATATACGATGTTCGAGAATTCACAATATTTCGCGAATGTGTGCTTGGATATTCGCAATGGTGGATAATTCGTCATAATATGCTTCAACAACTTGTACATTGCGCATATTTGTGCACACTGGGAATTGATATATGCAATACACAGAGTGCTAGTACTGTCCAAGTTCACAGAAGGAAGAGATGTTAAGCTGGTTCGCAAACTTCGAATATACCATATGCCAGACAACATTAGTGATCGAGCAGCATCCCGGGGGGGGGGGGGGGGCACTTAATTCTTCCATGTACCCATAGTATCAGACTCAGTATATTTGGCAGCAACAATTTAACATCCACACCATCCTAAATTTAACTAGAATGTTAGACATCAGTCAGCTGCAAGCTGGAGAAGGCATGTCCTCAGTCTCCTCCCCATAAGTTTCACAGAATCAATAGTTGAAAGGGAGAACTATAAGACCCAGCAAAGCTCCACTTTCTGTAGATTTCAGAGTGCAGTAGGTGCAGAGTCGGTAATATCAGCTTATTAGGCAGAAGTTTGTGTGTGACCTCCAGATAGAAATGTCCTGAAACGGCTGCCAGTTCCTTTCCGCTTTCTTCTCTCTCTGCACTCGGATACTATACATCAGGCTGACGCATTTTTGGCCTACGCCGCCGTGCTTCGCCGATCCCTCTCCGGCAATCTGTGTCGGGGAAATTGACGATGGATTTCAGGGACAGATCCTGACCTCTCCCGTCCTCTGAGTTCAATCATTCTTTCAGAGTAAAGTTAAGCAGCTTCCGCCTTTGCTGTACAAGCACGCACACACATGTATATATATTTGGGGACCTATAACCTTTTTACATACTTTCTCCTCCATATTTTTCTTACTCTTTTTATAAACGTAATTAGTTAAATCCCATAAACGACTTAACACATTATTTTCCCTTAAGAAACTCAATCTATTCATAGTTTGCATTTGATTTTATTGTTTGCCATGGAAAGTTTTCACACCTCGGAGGTTGTTCCCCCATCTCAGGTCTTTCCATGTAGGCTGCAGGTTAGTGGTGAGCGGCATAGGCAATATTCGAATTTCCGATATTTCACGACTAATATACTAATATTCGCAATTTGAGTGTATGGTCATATATTGAGAAAATATGCACAATGCACAAATTGCGAATATCCACCACCATATTTGCGGTATTTGCTTATTCTTGAATAGCCAATATTTATCGGATATTCAAGCTCAGCACTACTGCAGGTCACCTAGACCATACCTGTCAACCCTCCAATTTTTGCCTGATTTCAAAATCCCAGGAAAAATCTGGGATTTATTAAAAGACGTGCGGAGGGAGGGGGCATCACTCTCCCTCGTAAGTTCCCACCCCACTTGTGCAGATGATGTGGGGTGTGGGACATTACTGGGGAGAGAAACACCCTCTCCCTCCTAAATCAGGCAGGAACTGACTAGGAGGGAGGTGGAATTTAATCTGCCCATACGTCACTTCCGGCTTCTGGAATGCAGAAGACTCTTGCTGAAAGCGGCGATGTCACATATTCCTGGCCACTGATAGTGACAGCTATGCCCTAGACCTGATGTACAGCCATTGTGTAGCAGTGCAGATCATGAAGCAGAGCCTGACAATGTGATAAATACGTCCCATATACTCCAATATAAGCCAAATTCTTCAGCAACCAAAATGTGTTGGGGGGGAAAAAAAACCATACAGCTTAGGCCATGTGACCACATTTGACGGTGGATTTCCTGTGACTTGTGAACAGCATTGGGCGCTGCTTTTCCACGTCTTGGAGAAACGTTCATTGATCTTCAATGAATGTATATCTGGCAGCACCGCACAGTGCTGTAAAGAAGACGTGGCACGGGCACGCCACTTAGTTAACACAGAGTGGACACTTTCCCATTCATTAGAATGGGTAGTGTCCTCTCTGCGTCTTTTTCCCCGCTGTGGACAGAAACAGTGGACAGAAGCCATTATACTTGAGTCAAGTGATGGAAATCATAAAATGTCATACTTTGTGAGTTGATTGCAAAACATGGTATCCTCACCACAAGAGGAGGGTTGCAGGAACATGTTATCATTACCATTATGTTTTTTTTTTCCACAACTTTTATTTGATAAGTCAATGATAACTGAATTAAAAGAAAAAATTATTCTAGCATATGTAGTTTTTGCATAAATTAGGTTCAAAGTCATTATCATTTGCAATGATAGACAATGGGGTTTTGCAATGAACAAATCGGCCAGTGAAAATTATCACATCACAAAACAAAAGCACATTTGCTGTGTTCCTGGGCCCACCCTAGGCCTAAACTTCAGTTTTTCCTTGTAAAATTAGGTACCTTGGCTTATATTTGGGTCAGCTTATACTATATGGCGTGTGTGTATATATTCTAGAGAGATTTTTTTTTATGTACTGTATTGTTCGGACTATAAGACGCACCTGACCATAAGACGCACCCAGCTTTTAGAGCAGGAAAGCCAGAAAGAAAATATTTCATGTGTTAAAATACGGGAAAAAAATCCCCTGCAGTACCCAGTTTCAGCCACCAAAGAGGTGTCACTAGAGAGCACACTTCAGAGGCATCTCCTCTTTCTCAAACATGGGATGGGGAAGGAAAGGGGGGGGGGCCGTGGGAGAATCTGCATTCATTTCTCCCCTCTACGATGTGTATATGAGGAAAATATAACCAATACAGTTCAGATGGAAGATCCGGCTGTGTGCAGATCTCCCATCTGCCAGGAGAGCTGGAGGGGAGCCAAGTTGCAATCATTTGGCCACGGGTGGTCGCACATTGGGACCATAACACACAGGCACTTTTTCCCCTGATTTTGGGGGTATAAAAGGTGTCTTATAGTATGAAAAATATGGTATTTTTTTTAAGGAAGGACACAGTGGCTATTTAGCACTGGGGTCCCAGTTTTCAAATCTCTCCCAAGGATGTTATCTATCCACTATCACTCTCCAAAAACATACTCCAAAAACATACTCGTAAGTTACTTGGTTTCCAATCACTGGTAAAGAACCACCATAGCAGCGTTTGAGTGTCAGGCCTGGGAGGGGAGCTCATACAAATGTTGCCATGAAGCCCAGTCGATTCTAGCTGCTTATCTTTAGACTCTTTCAATAACGTGGATAGCACATTATATTGTCACATGAATATGCACTCCTTGATGGGCCTTATATGCAGAGGAGCACATAAGTGGTACGCTGGTAGGCAAAAGGACCAAAAACTAGCTATGCATAACTCAATTATTCTTACTACACGTATCTGCATACTAGCCGGAGAGGGGGAGATCTGCAGCACACATTCTCCCCCTCTGCCCCCCTTCTTCCCCGATGTGTGAGGAAGAAGCCAGTGATGTCATTTGTACATTGATGGCAAGTGTTCACTAGGAACATCTAGTGGCTGAAGTTGATATTGCAGATGAAACTGAGATTGAAGCTCGAACACACGAAAAAGCTGTACAAACTTCACTTTATCATGTATAAATTTTTTTGCCGAAATTCTTTCAGGTTTTTATTGTTAAATGTATACAACTTATGTGAGTTAGATAACCGCAGGGAAACCACTATGTAAGGTTGCAGTTAGGGGTGTGAAATTGGGAATGTAAATTACAAATCCTAAAACAATAAATAAAAGATTGGACTTTTAAGGGTTTTGAAGATCTAAAGGTTGTAAATCAGAGTAGGCATATGTAAGAATAAAATCTGATAAGAGATAAGCACTGTGTGACAGCTGGAATATGACTATGAAAGGTTGACATTTGGACTGCAGGTAGTTACTAACCCAGGAAATTTCAGGGTCACACTACTGACGTATAAGATCTTGGGGTTCAAATGGTGTTGTACTGTGAGAGTTACATGTGACCCAAAGCCAGCTGGTGACCTGTGGATAGAGACAGCTAATTGGAGGCTCAATGAGGAACAGGGAGGTACATCTGCAGCAGAATCTACCATGCAGGAAGCTGATGCAGAGGCACAGTGAGGGAGTGTTGATGCCAAACAGCTCCTGGATTATTAGCGCAGGGGAACAAGGGACAGGGAATCTAAGCACCTGAGGGTCTTTTCCCAGAGCCCCCCCTAAGGGGAGTAGTTAGCAGGGATCCCTTGAGGGGGGACCCTGTGGATTTTTCCCGACAACCAGGTGGCCAGGTCCTGTTCCCCAGTGACCCCCCCAGAGGGCTGCAGGGACACGAGTCCCAGAGGTTGGACCCCTTCAGGGTGGGAAGATCAGCGCCCAACGTTCAAGCTTGTACGAGTAACGTAGCGGTAACAAGGCGGAGGGTGTCGGGCAGGCGGCAGGGGCAGACAACGGATATAGTCGGTAACCAGGCGGGGGTCGAGGCAGGCGGCAAGGCAATGAGAAGAGTCAGGAAAACGCCAAGGGTCAGGGAAGCCAGACGTCAGAGAGAAAGGTCGGGTTACGAAGCAGAGGTCAAAAAAGCCGGGTAGTAGGGGTAAGGGGTAATCAATCCAAAACCAAACTCTCCCAAACACATTCTTGACCTAGGAACTAATTCCAACAGCACTTGAGTGCATGGGCTTGCCAGGTTTATATAGGAAGTGATGCTCCAGGGTCCGCCCAGGTAGAGAAGGAGGACACTCTAGAACACACCCCCAAGCCAGCCATTTTAAAATTCCGGTGATGAAGGCTCGCGCTGCGCGGAATACGCGCATGCGCGGGCACGCGAGCTGTAGGGGCGGCCGACGGCGGCTCCAACATGGAGATGGGGGGGAGAGAGAGAGAAGAAGCCCCAGCCACCCTGTGAGACCCCAGGGAGCCCCAGCCACAGGATAAGGGACCGGGGGGGAGGGGGAGCACGCAGGTGGCGTGGGGGGTTGCCCGACGCCGGACGGCCCAGGGTCATCATGACATAGCCCCCCCCTTTTTCCCCCCCCCCCCCAATGCCGGACTCCCGGACGGCACCGGGACCAGGGCTCTTGCAGGGAACCGAGTATGAAAATATGCGAGCAGACGAGGAGAGCATGGACCCCCCCAGCTGGGGGGAACCCAAGAGGCCCTCCTCAACCCAACCCTTTCCGCCGGACCAGGGGTACTGAAAACCCTCGACCCGCGTCAGTCGGGGAATCAAGAAGAATTGCCTCCACCTCGAACTCCTCAACACCGCCTGGAGGACCGGGGAGGAGGGGGGAGAGGAGGAGCGAAAAGAAGTACGGACCCGGGGAGGGAACGGATCCGGCACGACAGGGGTTTCAGGGAAAGAAACGTGAAGACCGGGTGGACCCTGAGCGAGGCTACCGGATGGTGACAGGGGAGCCTAGATGCGAAAGAGGAGAACGATTGTTCCAAACCTGGACGAAGTTAATTGGAAGTTTGACCTTTAACCATCAAGTGTTCAGAGGACGTGAGGTTACACGAGGGGGAAAAACGAAGCGATTCAGGAAGGGTGAGGTGAAAAAAGTAATGGGGGAGGGCAAGGAGGGGAGGAGGTCCCCACCTCGGCCGTCCATGTCCTCACCCAAAATGTCCTCATCTCTTACCCCCTTCACCAACCTCGAATTCTCCATCACCGTTATGATTCCGTTCTCTACTCCTGCCGATTCGTCCCTCCCTCCATCCCTCACCCCCTCCCTTTATGATATACCGCCCCTTTATTCCACTTATCCCGCCACCCTTCGCTCTTCCCAGCGATTCACTGCCATTTTTCCTCTTCACGCCCCCTCCATGCCCTCACGATCTTCCTACCTCACCGTCTCCCGCGCACTACCCCCCCCCTTCTACTTTCGCCGCCAACTTTATCTTCTTTTAGTACTCCACCACCCTCTTCCATCCTTCCGCCCCTTGAGATCATCACCTTCTCACTTATCCGCCCCATCGCCGTCCACGCTCCCACCCACACTGCCCCCCTCTCATTAATCACAATCTACATCGACTCCGCATGTTCCCCAGTCCCTCATCCATCAATTGTCGCTCCCCTTAATCCCTTCTACCACTCCGCCGCCCCTCTCACTTTCCGTCTCCCCCCACGCCCGTGCTCTTTCCCCCCCCTCCACCCCCACCCTTTTTCTCCTTTGTCCATAATGTGACCGTTCCCCTCATCCTTTTTACCATCCACCCCCCACATAGCTTCCTGGTTCTATCCACCCTACGCTCCACCCGGACCGTGGCTCTCCCCTCGGCGCGCATTTATCTTTCAAGGTCCGCATTCTGCACCCCCCCCCACCCCCATAACCACCTGCAACTCTCAACTTCCCCTTCCTACCCCTTCCCTCCCCCATCGCTTACCCCAATCTTCCTACTACTCTATCATGTCCAGCAGTCGCCCACCTCATACCCTCTCCTATTCCTCACTACGTTCCCTTACTCTATCGCTAACACCCCACATCCACCCCCTTCTCTTCCTTTTTCTTCCCCCACTCCCCCCCCCTCATCTCCCCAACCCTATCCCCTTCTCCTTTATCGCCCTCGTGCACACCCATCTCACCTCGTTACACCCCTGCCTCTCCCTCCTTTACTAATTCCACCTGATCTAATTGTCTTATTTCTCCTCACCTTATACTACTCCCCCCCTCAGCCTACCGTCAAAACTATCCAATGTTTCTCTACTTTTATTTCTTAACCTCTCGCACCACACCCACCTCTAACCCCCCCCCCTTACTCACCCTCATTTGTACCCCTACTTCGCCAACCACCTTTAACCCTTTGAATTTCTTATGCTGCTTCCTAACGACATCTCACCTCCCTCCTACCACAACCGTCCCCCCCCGCCCCCCTACACTCTTCACCGCCGCACAATACCTATCCTCTTATCTTCTCTCCCCCTTTTCTATCCCTTCAACCTCCTCCAACCCCCTGTCTCACCCTCTCCAACTACCCCCCTGCCCTCTACTCTCCCTTTTGCCTTCTTAGTCCTTGCCTTGTCTCATCCCACGATCCTCTTCCACCTGACCTCTACCGTATTATTCCATGCCCACCCCACCACCCTACTAACGTCCCATACCGCTACCACATTGGGCATCTCACCCCTTATCATTTCATCACTTTCTACCTCCCATCCCTCAACTTACTATCACCCCGCTCGCTTACCGCTCCATTGTCTACTTCTTCCTGCCCCGCCCCCCCTCTCCTTTCCTCACTCGCCACCTACTACTTTACTCGAGTTCCCCACATCCTGCTCAGCTCCTCCCTCCCCTTTTATTCTCCTCCCTTCCAACGTATTTGTGTCTGACTCCTACCGCAGTACCTAATTTAGGCCCCCACTGCTTTTTCCCCATTTATCAGCTGGCCTCTACTCTTCATTTTCACGCAGCCCACTACTTCCCCAAATGGTTCCCTGTTGAATTTTCTCTCTCCGTGCCCTCGAGTCCCACCTCCTCTCCTCGCTTTTTTCTTCTTTTTTCCCTTTACGCTATCCACCCCATTCCTCCTTAGACACCATACTGTATTTAGTCAAAATCTCTCTATCCCCTCCCTTATCCTCCTTCACCTACACCCTTCTCCTCTCCTCTCGCTCTTAACCACTCTTTCCCCATCACCCCCTCCTCCATCCTTTCCAACATCCCCCCCATTACTTTCCACATCTATCCTAATGCACCCTTCCGAACCAACCTTCACCTATTAAGCCCCCTACGTACTCCCCCTATTCCATATTTTTCACGTTGTTTTCACCACCCCGATCAACCACGTACGGGCCAAGGTACATAGCCGGTGCCAGCTTCCGAGAGGGGCCGGCCAGCGCAATCCTGGGTAAATGGAAGCAGAGAGCAGATACAGAGGAGAGCCAGAACACGGTCCCACGGCCTGGAGAAGAGGGAGGAGAAGCACAGGGGAACGGGCACCCCGAGTACGGTCGGCACATGATTTTCGCCGAGTTCCGGCAGCCCCTCACGACACCGATAGAGGGCCCACCCCCAGGCTTGGTGCAGCGCCGAGAGAGGCGCTCACTCGCCGCGCAGGAGGAACCGAGCTCTCCAAATCCTTGGTGGGCCAGGACCCGTGGGTGGACCCCCCTTATGAAAACGGGGCTGCCCCGCGACCTTGGCTTTAGAGTTGTTTAAGCAAAACTCAGCCGCAGGAGCAAACCACCCAGTGTACTGCGTCAGAGTGAACACCGGATTGTGATCCTGTTTTTTGCCTCTCGCCTGGCCGTTAGTCTGGGGGTGGTACCCAGACGAGTGTGAGGACAACGTAAAAGCCAACTCAGTCAGAACCGGGAGGTGAATGGGTCCCCTGTCCTTATCACGTCTTCGGAAGACATGGAGGCGGACCACCTCCCAGAAAGACCCGAGCGGATCAGCCATCGGGAGGCTGCAGGCCACGAATGGCCATCTTCGTGAACCATCCACGATGGTAGATCGCCGTGAACCCTCCGAGTTGGCGATCCTGATGAATCCATCGCCGATGACCGGGCCGTTCGGGGGGAAGCAGGATGAGCAACCCACTACGGACGATGGGACTTCGGCACAGACCGGACAGCCCGACTAGCAAACATCCCTACCCAACCAGCCCCCAGAAATACCTTATAAGAGTCCCGAGTCCTTTCTCCCGAATGCCCTGCGAGGCGGAGTCTGGCACAGTTTAAGACCTCCTGCGAGCGTTCGGTTAGTAAAGGCGGTCCTCCTTCCAGAGTAGACCTCCTTGATCCCTCAGACCGTGAGGATCAACACCGGAGGGAAGACCTGAAGGTGTTCGAGCAGCTGGACGAGGAGCAGAAGTGTTTCTCTGCAGAATGGTTCCGAAGGAGACCGCGGAGATCCCGGGTACCTGCAAGAGCGCGTCAGCTTAGTGTTCTTGCTCCCGTGTGTAGGTAGATGGAAGTCGAATCGCTCAAAAAACAAAGCCAGCAGCCTGACGGGGGTTAACTTTTGGTGTGGAGGTACTGCGGTCTTGTGGTCTGAAGATCAGAGTGGTGTTGACACCCTCAAGCAGTCCCCATTCCCATGCGGCTGTAAGCGAGAGTTCCGGTCCCCCAGCTGATTCCGCTCACAGGGGTGAGTGCGCGAGAAAAGCACACTGGGTGCAGCAGGTTCCTCTCTCCAGACCTTTGGAGAGGATAGCACGTGCCACTCGGAGCACGATCCGATACGTAAGGCAACGAAGGGTCGGGTGCTCAGAATCGGGGGCTTGTAAAACCACCCTTCGGTTGTCGAAAGCCGTTTGAGCAGCATTGGACCAGAAACGGGGTCTTGGTGCTGTGAGTGTTGAGGGGGGCACCGTCTTCGAGAACCCCTTATGAAACGCGATAAATTGGCAAATCTATAAACGTGGAGCCTTCCTGTCAGAGGGGGGCCCATTCGTGACGCGGAGACCTTTGAGGGTCATGGTGATCCCATCTGTGGAAATGACTAACCCAAGGAATGGACCCTGCTGTCAAATCGCCCTTCGGCTTGGCGTATAGGGCATGCACCCCAATCTCCGAGGACCTTCGCAGTGTATACGATGTGTTCTAGCGATCCGGAAATAACGATGTCGTCCAGGTAAACAATGACAACGATCGAGGTAATCCCTGAAGACTCATTTATAAGCCTGGAAAGTGGCGGGGGCGTTGCGAGCCGAATGGCATCACAGTCTCATAGGCCACTTGCATGCAGCTATTCTTCCACTCTCCCCGTCTGATTCGTACCATGTACGCCCTCTGAGTCCAGTTGGAGAACCATTTGGCTGAAGGAGGCGCTGGGTTAGGTCAAGACAAGTGGAAGGGGGACCTATCTTTACGGTATGCATTGAGCTGGCGAATGTGATAGGCGGAGGGTTTGTCCTTGTTACACAAAGAACACCCCCCACACGAGAGGTGAGGTGAGGGGCGGATGACCCTTCTTCAGGGAGAGTGATGTCTCCTTTAGCTGGGACTCAGCTCCGCCAGGGTTACATATGCCGAACGAATTTGGTCCGGGAGCAGATCATTTGGAGTCATACGGGCGGTGTGGCGGAATCTCTCGGCCTCCCTTTGCTCCTCCAGTATTGGTGGTATGTGGGGGGAACAATGGGCTGTCGTTTGTCGTAAGCCCAAGGACAGAAGGGTCGGGCCAGCAGGACGTCCTACAGTAGCGGACGGAAGTCCATGTACCGCAACCAGTGATGGAGGGGTTTGGCGCGTCGCCACGGGAGACCGAGGACAACGGGACAGGGGGGTCGAGATCACCGAGAACCGAGGTTTCGGTATGGCCAGAGGATACTGGCTGCAGTAGGGGTTTCCCAGGAGACCGACAGGGGGAGCAAAGAACAGTCCCACACGGAGGGGGTATGTGTGGTTTTTGTTGAGGGGTAGTGTAGGGCCGCGAAAACGGGTCCATAAAACATCGCAGGCCCCAAGTCTAATGGCCTGCACTCAAGTTTCCCACGGGCCCTGTAAGGAAAGAGACAAACAGGTTGAAGGAACTGGAGCCTCGGACGAACCCCCGCTAAATGAGAGAGGCTACCCGAAGCAACTGGACAGCTCGGATCAGGTGACCAGCAGTCCCGCAATAAGGCAGAGGTTCAAAAAAAGTCTTTCTCTCCTCGCGACACGATGGCCTGGTTGCCCCGATCTCATGGCTCGGGTGAATGGTCGCGGGAGGAATGGTCCCGAGCAGGCCTGGCGAGAACGTGACGGTGGCGGCCGAGGGTGCGCCGATCTTTCTGACGACGCTCCCGGAGTCCGTCCAGTGATGGAGACATCGATAAGCCCTGAAGGTCCCGGGAATGCGATTCGGCCAACTCATCTTTAAGCCCGAGAGGCCACCGGAACGCTACGCAGGGCGGAATTCCGTCCAATTCCGACGAATTTGTAGAACTCCGCGATTGTCTTAACCCGCCCGAGCTGCGTATAGGCTGATGGCGGCGTTGCGGTTTCAGCTCTCCGAGGACTTTATAGAGCTGGGAGGTCCCAAACAAACCGGACGTAGCTAGGGCCGGTCCTGCGGTCGCCAATTGAAGGCCAGGCTGAGGTTGCCTTGAACATACCACATACCCATTTGATGCCTCTGTGGTAGGTACGGGGGAGCAAGAGAAGTGCATCAGGCATTCGAAGGTATCTATCGGCACGGTCCCCTAGAGAATTGGAGGGCAACGAAGCCTTGGCTGGTGGTGGCGCGGCACGGCTACAGGGGGCGTGGAGCAACACTTTGCGCTTCTGATCTTGACCAGATGGTAAGGTCACGAACCGCTGGAGAGGTCGTTGAGAATCTCCCCCGAGCGTCAGTCATGGCTGTTGAATGTTGTTGCCAACAGCTCACAGGATTAGCGCAGGGCAACAGGGACAGGCGAATACTAAGCCACCTGAGGGTCTTCTCCCAGAGCCCCCTAATGGGAGTAGGTCAGGATCCCTTGAGGGGACCCTGTGGATTTTTTCCCGCACCCAGGTGGCCAGGTCCTGTTCCCCAGTGACCCCCCATGAGGCTGCAGACACGAGTCCCAGAGGTGGACCTTCAGGGGGGGAAGTATCAGCGACCAACAGTTCAAGCTTGGTACGAGTAAACGTATCGGTACCAGGCGGAGGGTCAGGGCAGGCGGCAGGCAAAGGATAGTCGGTAACCAGGCGGTAGGGTCGAGGCAGGCGGGCAGGCAATGAGAAGAGTCAGAACACGCAAGGGTCAGGACCAGAAGTCGGAAAGGTCGGGTCGAAGCAGGGTCAAAAGCGGTAATCATCCAAAACACTCTCCAAACACATCTACCTAGAACTATATCCAACGCCTGAGTGATGGCTGGCAGTTTATAGGAGTGTGTCCAGGGTCCCCGGTAAAGGACGGACTCTAAACACACCCCAAGCCAGCCTTAAAATTCCGGTGAAGGAGCGATTCGCGCGCCGCAATACGCGCTGCCGAGGGCACGAGCACGGGGGCCGCGCTACACCTGCGCGCGGCGGCCGGACGCACCCCGGCTCCAACATGGCGCTGGGGGAGGTGAAGAAAACCCCAGCAAACACACTTGAGACCCCAGGAAGCCCAGCACAGGTAAGGGACCCGGGGGAGAGCCACTAGCAGGTGCGTGGGGTAGGGTGCCCGAGCCCTGGACGGCCCAGGGTGGGAGACAGTGAGGAAGACCACGCTACATATGGGGTGAGTACCAAACACCATCTCCTGGTCCTCATCTGAGGAGCTCACTAAAGGCCCCCATACACCATACAATTTCTGTACAATGAACTTTTGTTCTACCTAAACCATGTAATATGAGGAGCTTTCTAAACCTTTCAATCACTATGTATTCTATCAGGGAGGTCACTATACTACATAGTTGTTGGTAGATCTAATGGAAATTGTATGGATTGATCTTAAGGTGTATGAGTTATGTGCAGCCCTGCTAATATGTTAGCGCTATATAAGTACTAAATGATAATGTAAATGGGCACCCCTATATATCCAGCTCATCCCTTGTTTGGTCCTGATGAGGGAGCCTCTGCACACTTACACGCAGCTGACTGCAGAGCTCCAGAAAAGCAGAAAGGGATTACAGAGAAAATAGCCGAGTACTTAATAAGCCGCCTCCATCGAGGAATCCTAAACACCAATATTTTATACAGCCGTCTCCCGGCCTGGAAAATTACTGGAGAGACAAGGAACCGTATTGGGTTGCAGATAAAACCATCACGTTTCCTATTCACCCGGGCGTAACAGAAGCGTGATTTTACCCTGGAAAGCCGCCAGCTGAGATTTCACATAAATAAACTTGTTCCGTGTTTGGGAAAGGGGGGGTTCAGGGCGCCCTGCAATATGTTCCATTTTCTTGGGTTTCTCGCAGTTTCTGAGTGTTTATCGAGCCCCACAGCCGCAGTAAATAAACCCGAGTGAGATTTCTCATCTGCCTTTTTGCAAATGATAATGGATGGATTTCATGAATAGAATTGTATTTCTTTCCTGATAGTTGTTACTCTATTTCGCTGCAGGATGAAGCTTGAGAATAATGTTGCTGGCACATTAATCCTCTCCTCGGCCTAAGTAGCAATTATTTCATAGTACTGGCATCTGAAGGTAAGTGAGCATCACATGTCACCAGTTCTTTATGTGCAGGCCCTGGATGCAATGACCTTTTTGGGGAGCTGCCGTTTCTCCTGGGATACATAAGGGGCATATTGGAGTTTCTGGGGAGTTCTACAATCCCTATATTGTAAGGTTCTAGGATCAACCAGATGACAAGAGGCGGCTGTTAATGCTTCAACTGAAACTTTATTAAACCTCAAGGTTGGGTAAGGGTCTTGCTTAACCCAACTGGCAAATAGGTGTTTGAAATCAATATAGTTCTCAGCAATGAGTCCCAAGGAACTAGTCTAACAGGAAGTTGCTCTCGCCTTGCGGGAGGCGTTATTGGGCAACAGGCTCCTCAACCCACGTATAGCCAGGGGCCGCACGAATAGGCACAGCGGATGTCAGCGGGTGCTGGAAGCCGGTATGGTGGGCCAGAGTAGCAGGCATGCCAGCAATGGCTCCATGGCAATCTTGGCGTGGCCCAGTTGTAGAGACCGGGCGTCCACCCCACTGGAACGGCAGTACGGATACCCACTGCGGGACACTGGGACAATGGCAGATGAGATAAGCTGCATGCATGCTATTACATGCTCCAGCTGCATGCATGCTGGAATAAACTGTAGGGCAAGGTATGTCTCGGCAGCGGTGCTGTGTGTGTTGTCTCCTTTCTGCATGATCACCACCCCTGGGGCGGGACTACTTGTTTTATCCTCTCCCTGCCCTGAGTCACCTTGGTCCTGCTTGTAAAAGGCACCCCTACCCCCATATAGTAACCCTACTACACTATTACCTGGAAAGTACAAGGAGTGGGGTTTCAGAATCTTTTTGCTGCAACGTTCTTAAAAATTACCCGTTTTTAAAGACACTAGGGGTTTGGTGTCATCAGTTGCCTCAAACCAATGGTGCCACCCCTTAATAATGTATATAGTATGTGTAGCAATGCTGTACAGATATATAGACACACAGTAGGGGCAGAGGCCAATCACATACTAATAGGCGGAAGTGTTTAATAATTATCCCCTACAACTAAAGGGATGCCATGGATGCATGGATAGCCAAGAATCCAGAGGAGATGCTGCAGGAACAGAGAAGACATGGCCATAGTTCTTGATGACTATTGCAATCCTCTTGCTCACTTGCAAGTCCTTTAACCCTTGTATACAAAAAATCTGGTTGAATGGATGTTTAGTGTCACTCCAAGATTAAAAGGGTGTTGCCTTGTGCCATCCGCACTCCCCACACCAGGCTAGTGATGACACTGCCATTGAAAGACAACCTCCTCATGGTGCTTTGAAAAAAACCTCTGTAATGTACTCCAGGGATGTTTCTCCCGATAAGCGCAGTATGCTAGAGCCCTTATGCCCTCACGCATAGGACCCCCCGCTCAACAACAATCTGGCAGCTGCTGAACTCCCCATCAGGGGGCCCTGTGTAATAACTTTGCAAAGGGCCCCCAATATGCAAGAAACTGGTTTCTAGAGGTGCCCTGAAGCACATTCAAGCCCATCTGGGGTTAGCATTAGTATTTAGTAGCAGTGAGATAGGTAGTTAAATGATAAAGATGTGGTTATTGTCCCAATTCACAAAATATGGGAAACGAATGGAAGACAGAATTGCAGAATGGGGGCTATTTAAAGTCCAATCCTCAGGCTGGATTCATAGGCTGGATCACACCAATGTAGTACAGTCACAGAACAGAAACACATCGAAATGCATGTCCGCTTCAGGCACTGACATTCCTTGTGGTGTGTTGTGCATATTCAATTTTAGTGTGCATTGTATTGAATGTGAACATGCATCACAATGCGCATTGATGCTCTGCATTGATGTGCATCATGACATGTGCTGGGTCACATCTTACACATGAGTTGAGATGCTTTTTGATGATTTTTTATTGATTTCAATCAAGGAGAAACTCAAAGGTGTGATTCCGTGCTCACTGTTGTCTGAACGCTACCTCCAAAGGAAGTCTGCTCCAACTACCCTTCAGAGGAATAATATTTTCTAAGGTTGGTTTTGTCATGACATTTTGCCTTCATGGGTCATGCCATGGGTCTTGATCTTCGATTCATATTGAAGATACTACCCTCCTGAACGTTGGACATAATGTATGTAAAGATTTCAGTTACAGACCCCCTTCCTTTCACCTTATTCCTCAAGCCTTTACATTTGTTAAATATAGAACGTCACTGTAATGCACCTGGGCAATCATTACTAACACCAGATATCCAGATTACAGACTTTATTGGGTAATCCAGAAGACAAGCCAAGAGTCAAACACAAAGGTCAGTGGAAGAAAGTTCAATACAGATGCATAAGACAGGAGACGTGGTGTTAAGATGTGTAATAGTATGTATGCTCTTATACTGTTTATCTCTCAC
>CM070043.1:33361092-33376899 GCA_036250615.1 Ptychadena robeensis | reverse complement strand
GTGGGGTATTTGCTCCATTTCATATGTGGGGTATTTGCTCCATTTCATATGTGTGGGGGTTTCTGCATTTCATATGTTGGGTGTTTATTGCATTTCATATGTGGGGTGTTTATTGCATTTCGTATGTGGGGTATTTGCTCCATTTCATATGTGTGGGGTTTTCTGCATTTCATATGAGGGGCGTTTATTGCATTTCATATGTGGGGTAAATGCTGCATTGCATATGTTGGGTATGTGTCGCATTTATATGCGGGGAATGTACTGCATTTCATATAAGGGGTAATTGCTGCATTTCATATGTGGCATATTTGCTGCATTTCATATGTGAAGTATTTGCTGCATTTCATATGTGGAGTATTTGCTGCATTTCATATGTGGGGTATTTGCTGCATTTCATATGTGGGGAGTTTATTGAATTTCAGAATTTCATATGTGGGGTATGTGCTGCATTTTATATGTGGGGTGTGTGTTGCATTTCCTATGTGGGATATTTTCTTCATGTCCTTTGTGGGGTATTTTCTGCATGTCATATGTGGGATATTTGCTGCATGTCATATGTGGGCTGTTTATTGCATTTCATATGGGAGTATTTGCATAATTTCATACCTGGGGTATTTGCTGCGTTTCATCTTTGGGGTGTAAATTTCATCTTGTATGTAGGGTATCGACTGCATTTCAATTGTGGGATGTTTATTGTATTTCATATGTGGGGAATTTACTGCATTTCATATGTGGGGTATTTATTGTATTTCATATGAGGGGTGTTTATTGTATTTCATATGAGGGGTGTTTGCTGCATTTCATATGGGTGGGGTTTTCTGCATTTCATATGTGGGGTGTTTATTGCGTTTCATATGTGGGGGAATTAGCTGCATTTCATATGTTGGGGTGTTTGCTGAATTTCATATGTGCATTGGGTCGATTTAAATGCATGCAATGTAAGGGACCCCATAGGTGACATTAGGGGCCCTTTGTTTGCTTTAAAATTTCCAGTGTTTTTGGAACTTTTCTGAAATGAACCAGCATTGATGGCTCTTTGCTTTACCCAGGCTGTATTATTTGAGAATGAATGTCTTTCTCTGAATGGCAGAGATTGAAGTGGCAGGTTGGGGGGCTTAAAAAATGATTTGCTATGGGGCCCAGTCAGTTCTAGCTGCGCCCCTGCTCACCACATTAGTCCCAAGCCATATCCTCAAAAAAATGTGGTAAATAAAAAAATATTTTGTATAACAATTGGTAATATGGCGCTCAATGTACAAAAGTTTGTTCTACATCCACAATGCCCACAATTCTGCAACGTAAGGTATATCCCGGCAGCCTGGGTGAGAGGAGAAATGATTAATGTCGCTGAGGATATTTGCATAAGTAATTATTGCCAAACGCTGACAGTGGTGACAGGTATTGAGCTGGCAGCGGCCGGAGTGGGAAGGACGGGGACACATCTTAATGGACGTGATTTCCAGCAGCTGGTAGAGTCCAGAGAAAATGAAGACAAATCTGAGCTGCCAGTTTTAGTGGGTACCATGTGACCAGACAGCGTCTGTCCTCGATGTCCGCTTCCACCGTGGCTTCATTGCTCCTGGTTATCCTATTCCTGTAGTGTGAATTTATTCTATAGACAGTAACCACCCCGCCAAAAAATGGGGTGGGGTGTATTGGTAATATGTGGGTAGGAAATTTATTAGCCTTTCAACATTTCCCAATTTTCGAGGACATTTTACAAATATAGATCTTTACAATGTAATCCGCTCAGAATCCCTGGTTCCTGAGCTGGTGGGGGGATAAAACAATGGTGCAGTGTGGTGTGCAGCTCCTGAGATGTAGGGTGATCATGGCCCTCCTGTAAATGGCAGATTAGAACAGGGACACAAAGCGCACAACCTAGTGCAACAAAGTTATTCGTAATAGAAGTAAAATCATGTACTATATATCATCATATACTATAATAGAGATACAATGCAAGGAGTGTTGATCTCCCTCTGTTATAAAGAAGCAGGAGTTGCTGTGTGTGCGTCTCTAGCCTCATGTCTTTTTCTGTCTTCCTGCTTCTACTTGTTCTTGTAAACATAGCTATAACTATGAATGATTCTTACTGCCGCCTAGTGGTGTACATGATTTTTAGTTTTATTGTAGATACAAGGCTGATGGAATTATTCTCAACACTAGGGGGCAGTATTAGCCATTCACAATGAAAGCCCTGCAGAAGTATAAAGACAAATCTGAGATGTCCGCTTTAGTGGAGACTATGTGACCAGACTGCATCTGTCCTCAATGTCCGGTTCCACTGAAATTTATGTTTCCTGGTTATCCTATTCTTGGGATGTGATTTTATTTTCTAGACACAGTACATGAACACCCCCAAAAAATGCGGACAGGAAATAGTTTTGCTAATTCCTAATTTTCGAAGGACATTTTACAACTTGGAAAGTGTGCACTTTAGTTTGTGTATACTTTGTATTTGTGGTTTTAATGATATTTTCTATTATGCTGATGTCCACTGCTTAAAAAAGACACACTGCGGCCGATTTGCAGACAGATTTCTGCGACTTAAGATCTGGGAGCCCGCCCTATTGATTTAGCATGACAAAGACGTGTCAGTGGTGGCACTGCATTGTAGACACAGCATACTGTGATTTCAAGCACGGCTATGACACAGATTGGACATGGTCTCATTCATGACTAGAGATGGTCGAATTTTTTCCCCAAAATTCAACTATTTCGACTTAATTGCAAAACCCCTGAACATGGTATCATCACCAAACTTGCTGGAGATGTAGGGGAGGGTTGGGGGTACACTCCAAAAAATAAAGTATGTCTCTGAACTTAATTTGTGAAAAAACTGTTTGTGTTAAAGTCAAGTAAAATTTTCAAAAATCGGAATTTCGACTTTAACTTTGAACTTAATTTATGCAAAAATGTGCATGTGCTAGAGCAAACCTTTTTTTTTCCATATGTTCCCACAACCCTTCTCTACATCTCCAGCAATTTTGGTGATGATACCATGTTCAGGGGCTTTGCAATCAGCTCACAAAGTCAGCAAGTCGAAAAATTCGACCATGTCTATTCATGACCATGGGAAGTGTCTCTGCGGCATCTTTTTTTCCTGCGGTGGACGCACACCCCCCAGCAGGAAAAAAGACACAGAGAGGACACTTCCACTCTAATGAATGGGACTACCCAGATGTACCTGTACGTTGCAGCATTGTGGGCTTTGCTTCTTTTGTCCATATCTGCGTCTTTGCCATGCTAAATTAATAGCACACCCTAAGCCGCAGGCAAACTTTTCGCAAGTCGCGGGAAATCTGCATGCAATTCGTCCACAGCGTGTCTTTTTTTTTTTGTGTGCGTCCAGCGCAGGGAAACAGCAGTGTACACATGGCCCGAGGACCGAAAGGAAAATAATGAGGCTAATGAGAGGCCTTTTTGGCATACGAACAGGTCCATGTCCTGTGATGAGATGCCATTTGAAGCCCATTAGATGCCAATATTTCAATAATTAAGAAAATTTTAATAAAATCTAAATTTGTGCTGATTTTCTTGGAAACAAAAAAAAATACTTTTTTGCTCATCTCTATTACTGGCACAAAGTTTGGAGGCCTCTTTTGGCCATGTTTGTGATTTGTTGAAAACTGTTTTAAGAATACATTTGTTTCAATTAGCTAATTTTTTGTGGGAATCCAAAAAGAAGAAAAATCTCAAACAAAATATTGATACAAGTCTAATTAAACAACTAACTGAAACTGAGGAAAAATATACCAGCTTTTTCTAAGTTTTCTGTACCACATTATTATTGTATGTACTCTAATATAAGCCTATATGTTTGCCTTCGGGAATGCATTTAACCTCCTGGGTGTTCTGGCAGTTACGCACTGATTCAAGAAGAGCGCCGCCCATACCTGTCAAGTATACCGTTTTGGCCAGAAAAGTAAAAATTTTTCCTGTACAAATCCCGATTTCAACAATTTCTGGATTTTTTGCTGGGATTTTGAAATCCACTTAATTTGGGAGGAAGGGGGCATTTCTCTTGCACGCCACATATCATCTGCACAAGTGGGGTGGGATCTTAAGAAATCAAGTAATGCACCAGCCTTCCTAAGTTAGCCTGCTACTAAATAGGCGGGAGGAGCGGTAAACCTTCCAATACCGGGTTTTATTATTTTTTTAATCAGTAAGTGAAAGCTATGGTGCCACCCCGGTCAAGTCAGCCGATATTCACAATCGCCATGGCCCTGCTTAAGAACGGTGAGAACCTAGTGAGCTTGCGGGGTAAGCATACTAACTCTGGCCAAACACTGAGGAGCTTAGTGTGATTAGTAATAGTTGAACACTACAAATACAGTAAAGTACAGGTAATGAAATAGTTAATAGGTCATCATAAGGGGGTGTAAGGGCTGTTTTAGGTGCAGATTATGAAAGGTCCAGGAGTTCGTGAGAGGGTGGGGGATAAAACAATGGTGAATGGTGATGTGCAACATCTGAGATGTAGGGGGATCATGTCACAACCTAGTGCAACAAAGTTATGTAAAAGAAAAAGGTAAAATAATATGCTAACAATAATGGTGGTACAATGCAAGAAGTGTTGATCTCCCTCTGTGATACAGGAGCAGGAGATGCTTTGTGTGCGTCTCTCTAGCCTTGTGTCTTTTATTGTCTTACTGCTTCTACCTATTCTTGTAACTATAAGTATGAATGCTTCATACTGTAGCTACAAGGCTGAAGGAATTATTCACAACACTAGGTGGCGGTAGGAGCCATTCACAATGAAATCATTAAAAGCCCTGCATCAAAATAAAGATGTATTCGCACAGTGACGAGAGATACCTCATGGCTGGATGTAGAGCAAGGGTCGACAACTGATAATCAATGTGCATGTACTGTGCAACACCTGTGACCCAACGCAGCACATATAGTGTAAAAAAGCGTCCAAAGGCAGGCTATAGAAAGGTGGAGAGGAACAAGGTACACAACCTAGTGAAACAAAGTAAAGCACTGTAAATGATAAAATACTCACATAAAAGGAGGTAGATTGCAGGTTTAGCAAGGAGTGATCTTTTCGGTGCATGTGGTTTCCAGGATGATGTCACTTCCTGGTTATAGATGGGGTCACTTCCTGGTTACAAATGTGATCTTTCCCTGGTTACAAATGTAATCACTTCCTGGTTAAAGATGCTGAAGGGCTCAGTAGGATCAATGGGACGCATTTCGAGCGACAGCTCTTTGTCTACCAAAGGCCCCTGTGGCCTTCCTCTACCATTTTTTTGTGTATCTTGCTCCTTAAAACACACAGCCCCTGTTATTTTTTATGGGGATGATCAGGTCTCCATTACCCTCTCTTGGAGGGAAGAGAGCAAGGAGCTAGTGATCCTGGGTACTAGCATAATCTATGCGCTGGTGGGATGAAGGATCGCTGGCAGCCATGGAGCCACAACAAGCAGGCCAAAGAGCCACAAGCGGCTTCGGAGCTGTGGATTGCAGATCCCTTATCTAGCAGGAATAAATATGTTGTCTATTTATCAATACGCCCATCAACTGTGAGCTCCCTCTGGTTATAATTTGAGTCAATTATTTTAATCTATTTAGGAACAAACAAGGGGCCAGCTAATTTCCAAATCAGTTTATGTTCAAGTAAATTCCCTATAGTCTTTTTTTATTATATTATATTATATAATATTATATTATATAAAGTATTAAACATTTCACAGAAGATTCACACGTTTCTTTTAATTAATTCCATTGGAAAAACGTTTAAATCCTGGGTTAAATTTGTGTGAATTTGGAGAAAAACCCATTTAAAAATAGATGCGCTATCTGCCGCGTAGCTTTGGGCTGTCAGTAGACACCAAGCAGAGAAACGCAAACTGTTTGCTCATTTCTTGAAATGATATTAATAATGAACTAATAATTCTCCTGTAATTATATAATTGGAGTTTCTGACATTTTCGTGAGGCTCCCTGGTAATCTGCCATCCTTCTTTCTTTTTTTCTTTTTTTTTTTTTTAGGGATGAAAAGGGATGTTTTTTAACATTTATTTATTTCATCTCCTGACAAGGAACACGGTAGTATCGTGGCGGGAATTGCGCCTTGTCAGCTGCTTTCCTATTAAGCAACTTTTTCTAATTAATGAGTTCAAAGGTCATGCAAGATGTCAGCTCCCTGCGGCACAATTTAAATGAGCCTCTATCGTGCTGGGAAGAGAGGCATGGATTCCTAATTAGAACTACAGTACGTAACTGTCACGTGTTGTGACTTAACGGAAATTCAGATTTATTCACACCTAGGGCATTTACAGGGGTGATTATCCTAAATGGACATGAAATGGAAATTTAATATGAGGTTAACACACAAAGGGTGTTTGTAAAATGTAGAATTGAGAAGTTGGATGTAATAGAATGTTCCTGAAGACGGGTGGAGTCCATTATTAAAAAGAACATTTCTAGAAGTAGGAAAGGGATGAGTAGTGGCCCTCAGGGAGGGCAAGTTCAACTAGAAAAAAAGTTCTCCAGTAAGTGCACTCATGGAGAAACAATTTTCTTAATTAGTACTTCTCCGATTGGTCGATCTTGTTTCAGCCTACACAGGAAGCAGAAATTAGACAAATTTCAAATTGATCATGTGCATCTTCATGAATTCTCTTGATTGTTGAAAATTTTTAAGGAAATTTGTGTCCTTTGCAAAAGGACACAAATCTTCCTTAAAAAACCCCAGCTGCAATGGCGTCAGTGTGACAGCTACAGCACACACTTTGGTTTGCCCCCCAACCTGTGAATGGTACAGTCCCTCGTGACCATACAGCCCTTACATACAGCTCCGACCGGCTTCTGTCATGACAAATGAGAACATAACTTTGACCATGCCATGTAGTAAGACAGGCCTGGAGCAATGGAATGAAATGTAATAGGTGTAAGGACTACTTGACTGGGATGCAATGGCACCTGAGCTGGGTGCGGTCAGTCAGGTCAAAATGTTACAATGTTTAGGGGGGTTAGGCGTAGTCCTACTTTATTGGAGGATATTGTTTAGCTGGGTGTGGTCCAAGTGGGGTGGCTGGAACTGGTTCTGGACCAGTTGTCGGTTGAAGCAGCGAGGTGAAAGTTCCCTCCCTCCCCGTTTGTTTTAGCTTTATAACAGTGATTGGGGCAAATGTATCATTAGTATGCTAATTCTTTTCAGATGCAATTTGCGTGTGTTTGTTGCATTATTCTTGTTTCAGATGTCATAACGCCGTGGCGGGTTCCGAGTCAAGGTAGACAGTTTAAAGACAAGGTTGGTGGGGAATCATCTGATGGTGTATCCCCCCTGGGTGTAGGTCAGAAGGAGCTGACCAAGTCTGGTAAGCGGTCTCAGTGGGCTTGCGGGCAGCCTTAGTTGTCCTCCAGTCGGCGGCGGCTGAGGGCCTATACAAACTTTGGTGGCAGGCACTGGTGACCTGTGTTCATTGGGTTTGGTAGATCGTGATAGGATCCTTAAAGGCTCGGAACCAGAGTTTAAGAGAATATCAGATGTTATATGGTTTTGTTATGCTATAATAAAAGGCGTTTTTGGCCATTTAAATCCACTTCCGGTCTGCTGTGTATTTATTTATTCGTTAAATAAGTATAAGGTATAGATAAGCTGTAATAAGATTAACAGGCAGGGGTGAAGGGCCTTAGGGCCTATCATAGTCATGTCTGTAGTCTCTGACCATCTCATATAGTATATCTGAGTTAACTGACCCTCCCCTGTGCTATGTCTGCAGTAGCTGACCATCCCCTGTGCTATGTCTGCAGTAGCTGACCATCCCCTGTAGTATGTCTGAAGTAACTGACCACCCCTGTAGTATGTCTGCAGTATCTGACCATCCCCTGTAGTATGTCTGCAGTAGCTGACTATCCTCTGTAGTATGTCTGCAGTAGCTGACCATTCCCTGTAGTATGTCTGCAGTAGCTGACCATCCCCTGTAGTATGTCTGCAGTAGCTGACCATCCTCTGTAGTGTGTCTGCAGTAGCTGACCATTCCCTGTAGTATGTCTGAAGTAACTGACCACCCCTGTAGTATGTCTGCAGTAGCTGACCATCCCCTGTTGTATGTCTGTAGTAACGGACCATCCCATGTAGTATGTCTGTAGTAACTGACCATCCCATGTCTACATTGTCTTACCATCTCTTCATTCACTCTTTTATATAGTGCATTTGGGGTGATGCATATGCCGCCCAACACTAAACAAAGTGACACCACTGCATAGGGGTGGCATATAAAATACACTTTAAACATATATTCTTCATTCTGTACTTTTCTGAGTTTTCTAGACAACAAAGTCAGGGTTTCAGTTTGAAAAAGAAAAAAAGCTCTGTGTCACAATGTTTCCCTGATATTGTCCAGTCTCCTAAAGATGAAAACTTCCAGCCTCTGACAAGGTGAAAAACAACTTTTTTTTTGTGCCGTGAAATCTTCGGCCTCCATCCATCTTCTCTTTGTGTCAATACATTGACTGTTGATAAAAACTGCAAAACTCTGAATAAATTCCCATCAGCTGTGAAAGGCGCTCTCAATAAGTCAACGGGTTTCTGCTCCTCATCCGTTAGAGCTCAGTGAATAAAGTTTGGGAGAGAAAGGTGACCCAGAGGTTCATATAGAGTGCTCATCAGGGGGTGCGAGAACAACGTTTTAAGACTGCCAGAATGCTCTGCCATAAAGGTGATCGGTAAATTTTTACATTTTTTCTTGTTTGCTTGACCTACAGGGCTCTCATAACCTAAAATATATGGCCACATGTATGTGATCCTCCCTGAACCGTCCTGAAATTAAGTTTCAGGTTTTTCCAGTCGAGGTCTCTGTTAGGACAAAACCTACAATGAGATGTTGTAATACCCAGGGTTACACATAACTTTTTTTAGTGAGCTCCTTGGGTGAATACCAGGAGATGGTGTTTGGTACTCGCCCCATATGTAGCGTGGTCCTCCTCACTGCCTCCCTCACTGTCCTCTGTGTCCACCTCCTGCATGGTAGATTGATTCTGCTACAGATGGACCTCCCTGTTCCTGATTGATCATCCGATTAGCTGTCTCTATCCACAGGTCACCAGCTGGCTTTTGGTCAAATGTAACTCCCACAGTACAACACCATTGAAACCCCCAGATCCCATATCTCAGTAGTGCAACCCTGACACTTTCTGTGTTAGTAAATTCCCCCAAGACTACCTGCAGTTCAAATGTCACCCTTTCATGGTCATATTCCAGTCACACAGTGCTTCTCTCTTGTCAGATTTTACCCTTCCATATGCCTACTCTGACTTTCATCCCCCAGATCTCCAACACCCTTAGAAGTCCAATCTTTCTTTCTATTGTTAATTTGACATTCTCAATCTCACACCCCTAACTGCAACCTTTCATAGTTATTCATGTTTCCTTGCAGTTATCCAAGTGACATAAACGGTCTACATGTAACATGTAGCTGCGGCCGCCCAGACACACAGTGCCTCCAAGTTGTTAGTTCACATGAGCTTAGTAACAATAATGCAGGTACGCAGAGCTAGTTTTTGGCTGCTTTTGGGTACCAGAGTACCACTTATGTGCACCCCTGGTAAAACCCGTTTGAAGGTCCTTTTCTGCTCCAGCATGATTCAACAAAGCCAGATCCATAAACACACTATGTGGTGAGTCTGGGACCTCAACCCTACTCTAGACCTGCTCTAGAAAGCCAATTGTGAGCCACGTCTTCTCATCCATCACCACTAATGGTGCAAATTCCCACAAATACACTTAAACTTAATTTCTAAAAAGCCTTCCTGGAAGAGTGAATGCAACTCCATATTATCGGCAATAATTTTTGAATCCGATATCAGACAAGCTCAAATACCAGAGGTCGGCAACCTCATCGAGAGCTGTCAACTGGAGGGTAGGGTTGATAGGAGATCGGTATGACGAAGAGTGCAAGGAGCCACAGTGGAGACCTTGGTTAGTCTCTCTAGGGAGGAGAGCACCCAAGGCCTCCACTGTTGCTCCTTGATATTGTCTCCACCACAGTTAGCAGATCTCTGCGGTGGCTCTTTGTAGAGATGGTCAAAATTAGATAAATTCGACTTAAATTGATTTTTTTTCCTTGCAATTGACTTCATTGCAAATTTTTGACTTTTAATGCAAATTGTTTCCATTTGTCGCTTTCCAAATTAGCCTTGAGTTTTCATGTGAATTTTTATTGGAATCACATTTTTATTGCCAATATGCAAAATTTTTCAACTAATATTCACAAAAATTCACAATAACGATATTTGTGAACACTATAATATCTATCAAAATGGCAAAGTTTGACCATTCCTGGCTCATTGCTCTCGCAGCTGCTTCTCCAGACAAGATCTTCAGTGCTCTCTTCCTTCCTGCATGTATACACTGGTGGGAGGTAGGAAGCTAGCGAGAGGAGCCACAGCAGGTTGTTGACTCCTATCCTTTACCGTAGGTGCGAGGGTCAGTACTTAACAAACTGTTTGTTTCATTTTGTGTATGTCTTACCAACTAAATTTTATATAGAATTATCACTCATTTACAATTTGGTTGTTTAGAATGGAGTGAGATAGATAACAACCCACACTGAACATGATATCCAAACCCTAGATGAATAACGGTGATTATAAGGTTAAAATGTACAGATATACACTCAATATATAAAAATGACGTATGAAAAATTAAGGTTTGACTTGCCTCTGAGCTGGTGTGATGGTGGCTTAGCGCTCCACAATCATAAAATAATATGCTGTTCTGTGGAACTGTATGTGGAACTGTATAAGAGATTCCATATTTATTCACCAGGCAGGTTAACTCCAGGTGCAATATCGCTGGTGGCCACTGGGGCCGTTTAATGGTTTTCTATGGAAAAAGATTGTTTAAAGTTTCCCTCCCTGGGACTTTAAATGGAGGGTGGACCTATGTGTCACTCTGAGAAAACTTGTTTTTACACAGTTTTTTTGTCTTTATGCTGCTTTATTATGAAACGACAAACTCTTTAATTCTTAAAAACAGTCCAATTCATTGGTGGTTCACTGTATATTGTGCAACATGTTTCACCCCAGAAAAGGGGCTTCCTCAGGCACGTACAGGTATCCACCAGATGGAATTAATTGGCTTATGCCGCACACCTTAGACACGCACACCAAAGGAAAGCTCTCAGACCACAGAAAGCTTTACCTTATAGTGGTTTATACAGTGCATATATGAAAGAGCTTCCAAGGTAGATGGGGTGCCTGTCATCGCGTAACTGACTTCCCCGAGATTGGCGCACACAGCACTGGGATAAGCCTCAGGTACTCATGCTGGTCATGCCAAGAAGACATCCAAAAACTTGACCCTATATTGTTTGGAGGCCATGAATACTGCTTTATGAATGGGATCGCTGCATAAAATATGAATGTTGAAAAATGACCCCACAGTCCTCATGGTCCTTGAGAGATATAAATGGCCGACCTAAGAATCAACCTGTAAGAGACCACCAAGAAGCACAACATCAAGTCCGGGTGGAGCTTCTCTATCATAACTGCTGTACGCCTCATTTATTGTCCTAACCTGAGATCTGGGTGAATGTGGTCAGGATCTGCGGTACTTCATCGCCCCTCTCCGCACCTGACATCACAATACGTCCAGGCTGTGACTGTTTGATTACAGAAGTGTGGGCGGCCATTATTGTGGCAGGTGCCTGCATTCGTCACGCCCGCGCCAACAGAAATTGTTTTTGTTCCATCAGCAATCCGTCCTTTCCCGCTGGTTTGTTTTCTTACAGTCTGTGTGTATATTCTGGAAGGATGAAGTAAGACTTGTGATATGGGGGCTTCTGTCACTTCACTCATACAGGTCACATAGAGGGCACATTACCTCTGTGATGGCGCAGAGGGACCGCACCAGATACAAGGCCAAGCGGAGCTCCGTGAACATACTTTTTTTTTATTCAGGTATAGTCATTAAAATAATGCTGCTGTAACCTTTAGGCTGCTGTTTGTGTTACTCTAAGGCTAAACCGCCACCAAACAATAACAATAGCCGGTTCAGTTAATTATTTGGTACCGTACAGCTTCAAAGTAAGAAGAAACAATCAGGAGTTTGGTAACATCTCTTTGTTGTTCTCAATGTGGAGTGACAGGGCCTCCTGCCTACACCCCACCGCATTAGAATAGGGTGAAAGACCCTCAGATTGCACTATGAGAAATTCCAATCCATGTCTGCTTCCCTTTTGTTGTACATGTTTGCTCGTGGAAGTCTAGCTCATGGGAGCAGTGCTTCTCACCTCCAAGAGATGCCAGTGTCAGCCCTGCCAGTCACCCAGACACTTTCCTCTCCCTTGGTCATGTCTTTTCTGCCTTTACCTGCAGCACCTCCCCTGGACTTCTGCTTACATATATCTGTGCATCATTGACCTTCCTTTAGCTGTGCAATCTGATACTTGTGTGTAAAGTTATTTTTCCAGTGTGTCCAGGCCTAACTTAAACATTGTAGCCTAATAGTATGTGCTTTCCCTCTGCCCTACTGTATTATTATTGTAATTATGTTTATTATTTCATTTATACAAATATATTTATATATAATATTATTATTATTTATTTTATTTATGTAGCACCAACATATTATGCAGCGCTATACATACAAGATAAAACATAGGTTATGACACAGGAGACGTGGACCCTGCCCAATCGGGGGTTACAATCTAAGAGGTTGGTTAACAGAGTATACAATAGCGGGGGGGGGGGGGGGGGGGGGGGGGGGGGGGGGGGAGGCTGGTAGGGTGATGTTAGGAATGAGAAGATGGATGGCCCAGACTAAAGAGGGGGGAAGCAAGTCTAATGGGACGGGGGAAAGACTTCCAGAGTGTAGGAGCTGCTCTAGAGAAGTCTTGAAGCCATGCACAAGATGTTTTGTGTAGGGATGTTGTTAGTCTATGTAATTGTGTGTATGAATTTGTGTTTGTATGTGTGTGTATATATATATATATACATACATACATACATACATACATACATACTCCTTGGACCCTCAAGAAATGACAAAAATGTTAATTTCCACATGCTACCAAAGTTTTGTCTTATGGCCAGAATTTGTTTATGCTTTTCAGGCGCCCTTCTGTGGCAGATAGGGTTAATGTCGCTGTAAAGCCTAGACTTCTTCCTGTACATATGCTATTGCCTGGGGTTGCACCCAAGGACCCCGGAGGTGTCCAGATACTTGCCTCTGTGCCCAGATAAATAAGCATACATGGTGATGTAAGCAAGGGCCCCATAGGTGTCTAGGAATTTTCCTCTGTGCTGAGGATGACCAGTGCATTGTCAGTGCGTAATGGTCCTAAAAACAGGTAAAAGTTTATTTTTATTTTATGTTGCACATATTTTACATGTTTTTTTTTTTTATGAAGAGGTTAAGAAAGTGGTAATTGGTAGGTTCGGAGCTGATTGTTGCCATTTCCATTATTTCTTATGGGCAAAATGGTTTTGAATTACAACCAACCCTTCGGAAAGAATGAAGTTCTTAAGTCAAGAGTTCACTGTATCTCTATTGATACATAATCTGACACCCATATAACTCTCAGCAAGCGATAAACACCACTATGGCATGACACCATGAGCTTCCGGCACTGGGTGACGCCAAACCTAGTGACAACACCTCCTATACTTGAAAAACAACATGAAGGGGACTTTTGTGTGCTAGACATCCTTGTCTATTACATTAGTCAAGCTTCCTGGCTGTAGGAAGGGCTGTCATTGGTCCTTCCAAGCCAACTCCTCAAAACTATGCGATGAATTTTGTTCACAAAAATTTGAACCAACCTTAAACCTTTTGGATTTGACTCTTAGACCCCAACTCTAACCTCTTACCCTGGCTGGAACAAAAGAGCTCCGTAGCGATACTGTTGACCGTTCCCTCACCAGTTAAAGAGGAAGCCTTGGAGCCCCGTCCATCCTTGAATCACCTTGAAGGAAGAATCCCGGACGGCCAAGTGCCTGGAGAGCGCGCCGCCGCCACTTCCATTGTTAGGAATTATGGCTCCGCAGAGAACAATTGATTTTTCCTTTAATTTGAATTTCTGCAGTTCAAAGCCTTGTTTGATGCGTTGGGAAAAAATCAATCTTTCAGCTTATTTTTAACAATGGTCAGTTTAGTCGGCACTTAAATAAAACCGGTCCATATCTGAATCCTATTAGTACCTCAATGACCATGTGGAAATGTTTCCCTGGAGTAATGGACAGGGTATTTACAATGGGAATTACCGTACAGGAGATGCATTAAACAGTTTAGAACACGGAGGAACCCATAAAAATATGTTACCAGTTTGAAAAAAAGGTTATTGGGTTTTCTGAGCCGTAGAGAGACATCTCAGTAGCTTAAACTGAACCTTTTGCATTGGGTGCCAGTGGTGTCATTAGCCTAGTGCGCTTTGCATTGTGTGATATTTCTGATTGCCCGGAGGATGGGGCGGCATCAAACGTTACAACAAGAGCTGTTTTTTCTATCAAGGTTAAAGAATTTGTAAATCTGCAAAAGGACTCCAATTTTCCTCAAGAACCACAGGCGCAATGCCAGTGTGACAGTCTTTGGCTTGCCCCCATGCTTCAGAATAGTGGTACAGTCTTGCATGTTTAATAACTTTTCTGCAGCACCTCCCCTGCATCTTTAGCATCCCTTTGACCTCCTGAGTGTTTTAAAAGCATGCCGCGAGCGATCGCGGTGAAGCATATTGATTTACGTTTTTCAGGAGGTGCCCAGTGCGATTCCACGGTCACTGATGATGCCGGAATTATGCTTGGAGAAAGCGACGCCCCTCCATTAACATGAAGGTCTATGGCACCACCTACCTCCCACCGGTGACTCGATCGAGGTGGACCCGGAAGTATCTGCGTGTATGCCGATCAAGAGAATCGTTGGGGGAATCTGGCGGACAGGAAAGTTATCTCGTGCAGAACGCTCTGGAGGGGTAGATTCCTGTGCCATCCATCACAACATGGTGACACCACGAATCACGAACCGTCTTTTGTCGATTGTTCGGCAAATCGATGCACACCGCTTTGTGCAATCGATTCCTGGTTGATATTTTGGATGGGGACCTGGGTAATGGTGATCGAACAGTGATTTACATGTTGTTTCCCTGTTTGAAGCAGGATCAATCGAACAAGGCGAAACATGTTAGATTGCTGAGCGATCGCTGTATGGGTACCTTAAGTCTTGTGGAGAAATAAAGGTTTGCAGTGTGGCCAGGGTGAGCAAAGTTAAATAAAATACTTCAGACTTAGGGTCCCCATTCACCTTTTAGATCTCTCCGTCAGATCTCGTTTAGATCTCCTTTTGTTTTACCAAAACCATGTAATATGAGGGACTTTGTAAACCATCAAGTCTACCTGTGTTCAATCGCAGTGGACCCGGCACTACATAGTTGTTGGTAGATCTAAAGGAAATCTGACAGAGATCAAAAGGTGTATGGCCACAAATGTATGTGTATATATATTCCAGTAAAAATTAACTATGTCCACAAGATGGCACTGCCACCCAAGTTTGTTTACATTTCACCAGCTGAGCTCAGGAAATAATACTGAATACACATCGGACCATTCACAGAGGCTGCCGGAACCTACAGGGAGACAGGCGAACACCTGGACAGGTAAGTGGGCTTTTGCAACACATTTTTGTGATGGATGAATAGATACATAGGTATGGATAGATTGATAATTACCACACAATTTGACGCCCATATTACATGCATTACACCACAAAAATGGGGTGACACCATGGGTTTACAGCAATGGGTGATGCCAAACTTAGTGGTGCCACTGTTGGGTAGTGATGGCGCGAACATGGAATTTG
>CM070043.1:33306166-33317630 GCA_036250615.1 Ptychadena robeensis | reverse complement strand
CCCCCCCCCCCCCCGTGTCTGCGCTCTTTTCACCCTCGAAAAACACTGCAGATCAATGTTCTATGGTTCATAAATAAAATATAATAATCCCACTATTTCACGTCTCTATTTTTTCTTCTGTTCTCTGGATAAAGTTTACACATTCCCAAAGAGAACCTTCCTCACTCTATCAATAGTATTTTGTTGAAGGTGTTTTCTTTTTTCTGTCTCCATTGCATTCTTCTCCATGTTTCATCTCATTGTACTCTGACTTGTAATTTTGTGGCAAGTTCCATGCTTTTTATTGTCACGTCTGACAGTTGGCTGATTACTGCTTTGTGACATTGCAGGTATTAATACACCTGGGAGAGCAGAGACCGTGGCGCCTTTCAGACCTTCTGTTCTGTATGGTACTCACAGCGGGCTGGCTCCACCGTCCCAGGAAAGTGTTCTATAAATGGAGGTACAGCTGCGCCATTAAGTCAGGTTGGCGGCATCGTCAAGCTTTGTGTGACAGAACAAGCAGTAATTACCTTGCGGTTTCATACCGCGGTGAGGCTTTATTGAGAACATTAAAAGAGACGCACCGGGACAGAAACGGCTCCTCAGTCAGGTTCTGTCAAAGTGAACGTGGAACTGTCCCCCCCACTGACACCACTAATCACAACAAAACATCTGCCTGGTTGGGGAAGGAGACCTCCCGTTGGCACCATCAAGTTCAAAATTCTGTTTGAACAGATTTCACTTGTTGCCGTTTTCCATTTTATACAAACTGGTCGGTTGGTAAAGTGCCTGGAGGCCATTGTGATCAGGTCACTCAACTTTCTTCACTTCTACTTTTCTGTAGGTAATCTCTATGAAAACCCACAAGAGTTGGGCTCAAGAATATTTCAGGAAGGGGCGGCATCTATTTTATGGTCTTCCGGTGACACTGACTGCGCTTCACAATGCCCCCAAGGCAGGCACCCGTACGGAGGGTGTCCTGGCTACTAGTGTGGAGGGAGAATATTTGAAATTCGTATATATTTGATGGATATCGTGAATGTGCGATCAGATAATTTTACGAATTTGAAATGTTCATTAATATATTCGCAAACTTGAATATACCATATGCCGCTCAACACTACTGGCTACGGGTGTTGTACTTGATGGCCACCAGATGCTATGTGTAGTGACAGGGTTTGGCCTATTAATTGTGTATATAACCAATACATGTATTATAGTTACCATGTTCACTTAATGTATTATCTGTATGTATTGCATTACTGTATATAATTCGTGTTTGACCCCTTAAGGGTTAAACCTGTTGCCTGACAGGTGCAGAAACTTCCTGAGGTGACCTTATATAGTTTTTCCTACTGTTTTGACTATCATACATTGTATCTCTTTCAAAATCTGCTTGGAGACTTGGCTACTGCCCTCCTCCAGTAGGTTATAAAGTTAGGACCCTTAGGATCGAAGAACATTTGAGTGCTTTTTTGGAGAGACTGCAGCCAGCATCAGATGTGTCCCCAGACATTGCATACCTGGGTGAGGTAACCTCCACCGATCCAGTGTGATTTCCTGCCTGCCTGCCTCTCTATTACTACTTTAGCCTGGTGAAGCCACAGCAAGGTCCCCTCAGGATCCTGTTGAAGCAGCCTGGTAGTAACTATTGCAACGTTCTTCCCTATTCTCTGCACCCTATCTCTGCCCTCGGGAGTTGGTGAACACTTGTACATAGCCCTTCAATAAACTGTAAATAGCCCTCTACCAGCTGCATGGGCCTGCCTTTATTCAGTGTGAGAGCCTGGAATGGTGATTGGACAAGGGTCATCGACCTTAAGAACCTTGTCGTGTGAGTACATACACTACACTCAAAATCACGACACAACAGCCGATTCTGAAACCCATGAAGATCTGTAGACAGAAATAATATTGCAAATGAATAAAGGTTACCCATCCTGTCCATCAGTTTGTCATTGAGCACAATGACCTCTGAGAACTTTAGTCCCAGATATTTGGAATAAGCAAATACTCAAGGCGCCAGTAAGGGGGAATTCCCTTCGTGGGAGATGAAGACGGATAGATCAGCCAGGTCAGCTTCAGAACAATGAGAGTGGCCAGAATGCAAAATGATCAAAAAGATTAAAAGGAGATGACAATACAAATAAAGAAAAGAAAGGATAATGTCGCAGCGGGCTCCATGTCATAATTTCTAAAAATAAGCTCTAGTATATTTCCATGAGTCACATTTAGAGATATGAAAGCAAAGGTTACCTAAAAATACTTTAACGTATCATTGATCTTCTGTTTCTATTATCTCTGATTGTAGATCACATGCAAGTCAATGCTCCCTCTGGTGGTTATATGAATGACAGCAAGTGCAGGCAGTGCTGTACAGTGATGGTATGGCATTGTGCCTGTCCCCTCTGCAGATATGTCATTCGGATTACAGAGTTTGGAAATTCATACTTTCCAGGTGACAATCTCGGTACACTTTCAAAGAAAACATCATGTTGGCTGACAGATCTCCATCAAATTATATTGGAAGTATTCCACCGGGTCACTGCTCCAACCAAAGTCCCAGGAGGGAACGTATTGTGGTTTTGGAGTATTTACTTAGGGATGGGAACAGTGACCAAACCCACCCTCCAATCTAAATCTTGATTTGGACAGATCTCCAGTGGCTAACCCAAGATGTTCACCCAAATAATCATAATTTGGTCATTTCATATGAAACCTAAACTTTTTGGTATTTGTTCTTATCTATGTCATGATTTATTAGACTAAACTGCTGTATACATAAGATCAAGCTCTATGCCTCTGTTTGAACATGCAAGGGTTAATAGTGATTGGAAGCATTGGCAATAGTCACAGTAAATATGAAAATTATACAAATTATGATCTCCAGTCATTATTACATTTATTGTGAAAATTGTTACTTGTGAACACAATGTGTGCTGTCATGGTGGCATCTAGTGGCAGAATGTGAAATAGCATCTGCAGTGTAATCAGCACGAGACAACACTGATATAAGAAATTATTTGCAAAAATCTGCACTTGTACATGCGCATATTGCGAACACAATGCATGGTACTTTCCGCAGAATCACGAATATTTAAGATTACAAAGATATAGCACTTTATTCAAGATTTTCGTGAAATTCTCAAAGTGCGGATATTCTCAATAAAAATTTGACATTCAAACATTCGCAATAAACATTCTTAACCTCCTGGGCGTTATGGCCGATTCGCACTATTTTTATCATTGACTGAGCCGCATGGGAGATTGCTGCAGAGTGACAAGGCAGCAGGTGACGGGGAAAGCAACGCCCCTCCATTAACATGGAGGTCTATGGTGCCATCTCTCCCCGCTTCTTCTGTGTCAATGAAGGCTTGGGGCCCAAAGGAATCCGTGAACCTGCAGCAGAGCACCAGAGATTATGCTGATCCCGGGACACAGTTTGTTCTAAGCATAACACCAGGAAGGTTAATAAATTGTTGCCTGAATTTCAGCCCTTAAATCCTAAAAAAGTGATAAAGTTGAACTCTGTGAATGTATTGATATTGCCCATGCAAAGGGTGGTGCTGATCCCCCAGAGGGGGTGTTTAAATGCATAGTTAGAAGGGACCAAGGGATTTTTTCATTTCTTGCTTTTGCATAGGGTCTTTTGAAATGTCAGTTTGAGCAATCCTTCTGGGAGGCAGGTCATGTGACCAGCAGCCTCTGGGAGTGTTGAGATTCTCATACCCGCCATAGGGTAGAGTGAGAGACAGCCCCAGAGGATGAAGGTCATGGGACTGGGTTTAGAATAGGAGCATGTAGTATGGGACAGGGCAGTAAATGAACTGTATATATATTGCCCACCTAGTAAAGTACCCCAGTTTGATATGCTCCTGGTGTGGGACAGAGGCCCATGTATATTAGGGATATGTAGGCCTGCCGAATTGAGCCTCCCATCGAAATGAGCCTCTCCTGGCCTCCGGTTTTACTTTATACTTAAGCTGGCCATACAGTAGACCTGATGGTTTTGGTAAAACAAAAGAATATCTAAAGGAAATCTGACAGAGAAATCTAAAGGTGTATGGGGACCCTAAGACTTTCAATATCCTTCACCAGGGGGAGACCACTCCTCTACATATGCTGCTATCAGACCTACTTTTAAGATGTGTAATACATGAGGTGAGCCCCCCCCCCCCCCTCTGCTATGGACAGGGACACTGGGAGAGGGGTAGTCATCTAGATGGGTCCCCTGCTATTAGAGATGGTCTAATTTTTGGACTAGCTGACTTAGTGAGCTGATTGTAAAGCCTTCAAAAATGAGATCACCAAAATTGCTGGAGATGTAGAAAAGGGTTGTAGGACCATTTGGGATTTTTTTTTGCTTTAGCACATGTGGTTTTTGCATAAATTATGTTCAAAATCAAATTCGAAATTTTGATTTTCAAAACATTTACTTGACTTTGAACTTAATTTATGCAAAAACTATTTTTATTAGAGCAAAAAAAATTATTGTAGTATACCCCCAACCCTTCTCTTCATCTCCAGCAAGTTTGGTAATGATACCATACTCGGGGCTTTGCAACTAACTGGAAATTGTGTGAAAAAAAATTAGACCATCTCTACCTGCTATGTATTACACATCTTAAAAGTAGAGCCCATAACAGCAGTACTACATAATCCCCATAGCTGAATGTACAGTCAGTGACACTGGGAGGGGGAGACTCATCTCGATAAGTCCTCTGTCCCTCTCTACTGACTCCGCTGCCTAGATCACTGCACCTGCACATGCACAGTACCAGTGGTTACATCTCAATAGAACACCGGAAACCAGCAAGAGAAGGAAATGTATCTGTCTGAGGAACATCCAGGGGGCTAAAGCCCCCCATATACCTTTTAGATGACTCCATACAATTTCCATTAGATCTCACAAACAAACAACTATTTAGTATAGTGGCCTACCTGATTGAATACAAAGTGATTGGAAGGTATATATTACTGCTATGTAGTGCTGGGTCCTCCCTGATAGAATACATAGTGATTGGAAGGTATATATCACTGCTATGTAGTGATGGATCCTCCCTGATAGAATACATAGTGATTGGAAGGTATATATCACTGCTATGTAGTGCCGGGTCCTCCCTGATAGAATACTGATTGGGAGGTTTAGAAAGGTCCTCATATTACATGGTTTTGGTAGAAGAAAAGTGGATTGTACAGAAATTGTATGGTGAGATTGTAAGGCCCCACATACACCTTTCGTTTTTTTCCGTTCGTTCGACCTAAACCGATCGATTTTAAAAGCGATCGATCAAAAATTGATGCATGTCCACATGGTTGGATCGACCTAGTTCGATCAAATTGGACAAAACTTTGATTGGACAAGAGGGAAAATTTTGATTGATCGAATGTACTTCGAATGTTATGTTGTGCCCGAACGATTTTGGTTCGATTTAAATAATAAGCAGACTTCTACATCCTTTGGCAGACATTTTGGTGTGTTTATGGTCGACTTCCTTCAATTATCAATCTATCAAATATTGTTTTTTCCATGTGGAAGATGGTTCGATCGTACTTTGTAGATAAATTGAAATGTGTATGGGGGCTTCCTGACATGGTACACATACCAAACAAGATGAAGTCCAGACAAGCCTCATCATACATCTAAAGCTAGCCATACACTCTGAGATTAAAATTACTATCCATTAAAACAGACCAATGTATCCCGACTGCGGTATTGGTTTGGATCGTAATATTCGGCAAAAAAGCTACCACATTGAAAATCCAATTTACGATCGTAATTTTTTTTTTTACTAGGATGTCATCTAAATTAATTGCCGTTTATATCGGCCATTAGGATGTATTTTTTTTTTTTTAAAGTGGAATCCTCGGCAGTAATTGGTCGGTAAACACTATGAAAACATAGTGAAGTTTCCCAATGTTACCAGACCAATAAAAAATGTTCAACATGTCCAATAAATTATGATCGTAAAAAACGGCAATTACGATCGTATTTTATCGGTTGTACCATGTGGACATGTGCAGATTTCAGGACGATAAAATGCTTTCATTGGCCGGTTTTAATGGATCGTAATTTTAATCTCAGAGTGTATGGCCAGCATTAGGGGGGAACCTGCCCAAGAAAAGCCAGCCAAAGTCAAGGTCAAAAGTTTATTCAGTCTACAGACCTGAGGTGACAGGGTTCAACCAGCAACCCTCAAGTAGCTCCACTGCTCATGATAGCAAACCTGTTATGTTTACTTGTGGGTGGCGTAGTAAATTTTCTGTATGTTTTACTAATAGGACCTCCTTCCTGTTGTCATGTTGGGTAATGACCTTTGGAACATGTCTTCCTCATTCCCCTGATTCAGCTACTTTTATTACCAAGGTGACGGAAATAGTGATAACTATTGTCATGACCAACCCTAACTGATGTTCTCTTGGCTGAGGTCCATACCAGAAGGAGCTCCGTCACCAAAGGACAGCCCAACACTTTCATACTAGTGTTTATGAATATGTATTTATAACAGCGTGTCACAATGGCCTGGGAGAGGCTTTTCCTGGTCGTACATGACACTCAGGATCAGGAAGTAGAGAGTCCCCCCCCCCCAATGGGCCAAGTCTACAGTGAGGGTTATTCAGTTAATATTCCATTTAAAGCTTCTTCTTTTCTTCCTGCCCGTCCCTCTCTGCGTCTGTCCACCTCAGGACGTCTGCGCCTTCCTGGGGATATCAGGAAGCACATCTCACTTTGATAAGGAGGGGGATTTCTTGCAGATGCAGCTGTCTGCTAATATTTTCAAACAATGACAGAATGGTGATGACATCAGGATAACAGAGCAAAGAGGTCAACCAACTGCAGCATCTATTTTTACTGGGGAAGATCAACACTATGGACCTTACTCAACAAGGGAACAAAGATACAAGCAGAAGCAGAATGCTAGCCAAAACTTTGATTTGTTGTAAGTTTTTGGTTTAAGTCTAAAGGTGGGTTTACACCTGTAGATTTTTTCGTTCAATCAATGAACGTTTTTTTGGTTGATTGAACAAAAATCTAGAATGGCAAATTTGTTCGATGGATACATTTTGTAAGATCTCGAACAAAAAATCGTTCAAAAGGTCATCGAACATGTTGGTAAATGTTTATCGGTTGTAGTAATTCAAAATGTATTTGCATATCGATATCGGGATGAATCAACAAAAAAATCTAATGTTATTTTCGATAAATGGACGAACGATGTTCGACAAAAAAAAATCGAATCGGCCAAAAAATCTACACGTTATTAACCCACCTTAAATAATAAAAACTCTATTGGATATGCTCTGAAGAACTTCTAGAGTGTTGAACCCCCTAGTGGTTGAGACAAGCCCAGCTCATCCAAAGTTTGTTTACAATACAGCCTCTGCCCAAGCTGGGATCATCTATACTTACATATGCTCTGCGAGCCTGCAGCGGTTCTCTATCGTGGGGGACTTGCTGATCAATTCTGGCACTGCCCCGATGACACCGAAGGGGGGCGCCATAGAACTTTAAAATGGCATGGTACAGGCTGAGTGCTAAGGAGATTAAGGGATTACAACCAGAGTTGTACAAAAGTAAAGGTTTGCTATCCAAGATGCAGTGTCTGCCCTACCGATTGGGGCAAGCCAACATACATTTAAATACATGGAAGACTCAGGCATGTCCCCCCAATAGTACACCTCTGCCAATCTGGCACTGACCCTGCTAAGATGGTGTTACCGAGGCTTGAGGTAAAGGAACATCTTCCAATGGGGAGTCCAATAGCCCATTGTGTAAGGGTCATTTTCCACTAGTTTTGCGATTTGGCAACGGAAGGTCTGAACATTGCAGGCAAACAAAACAATGCATTGCCACGATGCGCTTGAGTTGTAAAATGTGTGATGCATGTCTACCATCGGGTAACACAAACGCATTGCGCCAATGGCAACTCAACACAGCTAGTGTGAAAGGGGCCTAACAGGATTATCTCTACCTTAAGACCCCTCTCCCCAGTAGCAGTTTAAGGGCATGTCCCCACATTGGCGGCTGGCTGCGGGGCCCCACATTTTGTTTTTAATTATTACAATTCAATGCAGCCGCCCCCATTCATTCTCTATGGACGCATTCATGTCTATTCGCGCGTTTGGCCTCAGCCACCCGCGGCTTGTGGCCAAAAACGTGGGAGCCCGCATTTCAGACTTGTCCCCACTTTTCATATGCCTGTGGCCACCCGCCTAAGTGGGGACAAGACCATAGACATGAATGGAGTCTAATACTGCGCCGAACCACAGCTGGCCACGCAAGTGGGGACAAGCCCTTAGGGGCACTATGCGCAGTGCCCAGGGTGGCATCACACTAGGGGGGCATCTGGGCATGTGCATTATTTGTCTATGCCCAAATGCCTCCCCCTATGAAGTGAATTACTTGTCCAGTAGTACAATTGGGAACCCAAAATTTACCTTGCTCAAAGGCCCTCTTCAGTTTATCCTCCAATAGCTAAAACATAACCCTGGTCTCAAATCAACATTTTATTGAGAATTAGTAAAAAAAAAATTCTATTACACCCAAAGAAGGTTCACCGTTTTAAAAATGGCCCCAGGAATGCATAGCATTCTAATACCATCATAAAAGGATTACCAGTAACGGGGGCAAATCATAAAAACACGGAGTGTGTTTGTTCCGACAGCATCGGATTATAGGCGAGTTCCCTGAGCCGCCAGAGACATCTGGGGATTCACAGACAACATAACGTTTAAAGAACCGGCTCATCTCCTTTATGGGGAAATGTATTATTTTTCTTTTACTAGCATATCAAAGGGCATGAACAGAAAAATGGAGAAAAAAAGGTGTAAGATTCTGCTGGCAGCGGGTCTCACCCTTTGAAAAAAAAATGGAGGGATCAGTGCTGCTAATCTGCACAAGGCAGGAAAAAGATGAGAGCACAGGCCAACTGGGTCGCCTTGAAGTAATTAGTTTGGGTTTCCACCAAAATGAAACACATGGGAGCGTGAAGAAAGCTTTCCTTATGTCCCGCATGCCTGTCCCAAATGTGTTGGGGCCCCGCCGATGCCACCTGCCTGGCTTTGCACCCCGACAAGTGACGTTTAACAGGTGCCCGGCGCGGACGTGTGATATATCTGTGGAACGCTCAATATTCTCCTCCACTTTATGGCGACGGATAGAAAATAGATTAGGTGCTGCTATATTGGGATTTCTCGCCCCAAAGGGAAAAGGCTGCGAAGGCGGCATAATCCTTCGTCTACTCTCGCGGCGCTCGCAGAGTGACACGAGGCTTTAATCTTCCTGAATGTGAATATTTTAGCTAGATGGTCCATGGAAAGTAATGGATTTCATTCATGATCTGCCATGACCGGAATCTGAAATCAAGAGAGTGCCGAGCCTGGCCCCGGCGGGGAGGGAGATGGGCGCTCTGGAGAGATATTACATTACTCAGCGACTCTGTATTATGGGGGATCATCACCGAAGCATTTTCTATATCAAAACACATTTATTTCACTGGAAAAAAATCTTTTCATCTCCTAAAGTACCTTCTGGTGAAGGGAAGAGAAGGAGGACACTCCGCTAAATGATAAACTACACCGTATGACCAACAGTTTGTAGAAACCAGACCATTTCACTACACATGTTGACCCCCCCCCCCCCCCCCCCCCCCCCCCCCCCCCATCTAAGTTAAGGTGTAAAGGGTATTGTTAATGCTACAGAATTCAGACAATTGTTGTCTTCTAAACTTGTGATACCAATTTGGGGGAAGGTCATTTGTGGCACTAAACTCGTATACAAAGAGAGTCTTGATTAAAGAAATATGGGTAGATCCCTGAACTAAGCCATTGGGATGAATTTGGAATGCCAAGGGTTATCCAGATCCCATCCAATATCAGTAACCAACTCACAAATTGGTAGAAATTCCTAATGGAAAATTCTAGAAAAGCCTTCATGGCCATAGAATTGGGGAACATCATATTAACTCCACTGGTGGAATTCCTGGGTGTGGATTGGGGTAAATTTAGTTGCCAAAAGTGGAAACACCAAGCCATTTTTGGCATGACCTGCTTCAGTCGAGCCAGCGCCGTCCTCCAGCGATTTTGGTCCAGCAACCACTTCTTTCTCTGGCGCCTATGTCAGATAACACAGGAAAATATTCACAGGTAGGCCCTATGTTCCGAACTTAATCACAGACTATATTTTCAACATGGTACGGATTATCGGTGGAGCAAAGAGTACTCTGCACTGTATGAAGAGGTAGACCTGAAAGAGCTCGGCAAGTTTCCGAATAGTGGCGGGCTTGCCAGAGATAGGTGAGTATAGCTTACCCCAAGCTACACTCTGGGTATCACCAAGGCGGTTAACTTCCCCCTCCACCTTACACATCTGACGTGGGGCAAATGCTGGAAAAAATCGATGCTGCCTCTCCGGCATCATTAATTAAGTCATCAAGATGAGCCCCAAAAGATCCGCCAATGCAGAGGAACACCGCGGGCTCCCACTGGACAAGTGAATATGCCCAATCTTAGCTTGGATGAGTATTGTTGGTAAACTTGGGCTCACGACTCAGGAGAAGTGGTGGCCAAACTGTCCGCAAGGCTTCTTGGGGCAAACAGTACAAGTGTTTGACCCACGCCGATTGCCGGTTAGAAGAAACCCCAGTCTCTAGCAAGAAATCGGCTTTAAAAAACAGAAGTGACGTCACGTCCAGTAATCTGAATAAGGAATATCACACGAACAGGCGGGGAATTTTGGACGTCAGACTTAAGTCCGATCTGCCTGTTCAAGAACGGACGTGGCCAATGTTCGGCCATCACTGCTCAGGAGGTTAAAGGCTCAACAAGTCTACAGGGTGCTTTTCACTACATTTGGGGTTTCAAAGACTTTAGGGCATATGGTGTGTTCGCTTCTTGTTGCATCGTTTTAGCTGCTGAGAGGAAGGTTTTTCCAACTACAGTATGTGAAAGCCTATAGGGTTCTGAGAAGTTCAAAGAGTACCCTAACTGGTCAGGTTAAACTCTATAATATTCTATGAAATGTTCATAAAAGTCACGTTAGTAGAGCCTGATGGTATCATAATCTATTCTGTATTTCCTGTAGTAACAATTCTTTACAAGTACGAATACAAAAAACATTGACATTTGGTGCCCATGTCCATTCTTCTGAGCTGACCTGGAATCATAAAACAATCAACCTGAAAACCACTTATCCCCTTCCTAATTTATATTGGTTTCATGGCAGCAACCTGGGAAATGACCAGGCAATCTAGTCTTGATAATGATCCTGTGACAGGCCTGTAGTGAAGTGATTTTACACTTTATTGTATATATTTTGTGTATATAGGAATTGTTTACATAGACCATGACATGCTGTAAATTTATGTGTATATGCCTTTAAGGATTGCGTGTTACTTTTTGTAAAGCAGCTGCTAGAGGATGAGGTCATGGCTTTTTCCCTCTCTTTTGACTTACTTTTCTACCCAGTAACTGTAAATCCCCC
>CM070043.1:33241815-33265792 GCA_036250615.1 Ptychadena robeensis | reverse complement strand
TTTGCCATAATGCATCCTGTTTCTCCTGATCATCTTTAAGATGTTTCTGCAGCTTGGAGTCCATCTGTGCTAAAGTCATTGGACAGGATTTGGAAAGGCACACATCTGTCTATATAAGGTCCCACAGTTGACAGTTTGTCAGAGCATAAACCAAGTAAGCAAGAGTTATTTGTAGATCTCCGGGACAGGATGTCCCAATGCTTTGAATGTCCAAAAGAGCACAGTGGCATCCATCATCCGTACGTGGAAGAAATTCAAAACCACCAGGACTCTTCTTAGACCATCGGCCATCTAAACTGGGTGATTAGGGGAGAAGGACCTTAGTCATGGCAATTACCAAGAACCCAATGGTCACTTTGCCAGATATCCTCTATGGAGAGAGAAGAATATTTCAGAAGGACAACCATCTCTGCAGCAATCCACCAATCAAGCCTGTATGGTAGATTGGCCTGACGGAAGCCACTCCTTAGTAAAAGGCACATGGCAACCCATTTGAAGTTTGCCAAAAGGCACCTGAAGGACTCTTGGACCATGAGAAGCAAAATACTCTGGTCAGATGAGACATAGAACTCTGGTGTGAATGCCAGGTGTCACCTTTGGAGGAAACCAGACACAGCTCATCACCAGGTCAATGCCATCCCTACAGTGAAGCATGGTGGTGGCAGCATTATGCTGTGGATATGTTTTTCAGCGGCAGGACCTAGGAGACTAGTCAGGATAAAGGGACTGCAGCAATGTAAAGAGACATCCTGGAGGAAAACCTGCTCCAGAGCGCTCTTAAACTCAGAGTAGGGAGACAGTTCATCTTTTATCAGGACAACGACCCTAAGCACTCAACCAATATATCAAATGGCTTTAGGAATGTCCTTGAGTGGTCCAGCCAGAGCCCAGACTCGAATCCCAGTGGAGAAACCTTGTGGTGGTGCTCAGGGTTCATTGATGCTGGAACAGTCACCTTCTCCAGGAAAAGAAGAATGGACTTGTAATTGGTGGATAGTAAGGTTGAGGTCATAAATCTCTGAAAAATCCTTCAGTTACTGCACACTTAACCCATCCGACCATGTTGATTGTTGCTCCCCGAAGACCCAACATGGAATTGATGCTCCACAAAGTCAAGGTTAGGGCTTTGTGCTGAAAATTTTAGTGTCTTCGCTCCAAATTCAGCCTACCATGTCTTTGAGGACCTGTCATGGTGTTCAGGGCTTCATTTATACTAGAACAGAAAGCGACCTTCTGCAATAAGAGAAGACTGGGCATGTTATTGGTTGCTAGTAAGGTTGAGGTCAGGGATCTATGAAGAACATGAAAAGTTACTCCACATCAAACCAATCCTACATGCCTTTAAGAACCTTGCTTGGTGCTCAAGGGTTCATTGATGTTGGAACAAAAAGTAATATTTTCTAAGAAGTGAAGAACAGGCTTATAATTGTTGAGGTGAGGTATCTATGAACAACTGTTGAATTTCTCCTCACCAAACCTATCCCACGATGCCTTTAAGGACCTTTCTTGGTGCTCGGGTGCTCATTGCTTCTTGGAAAAAATCACTTTTCGTTCCATCCTCAAAGAACAGGCTTGTAATTGTTGCCTAGTAAGGTTGAGGTCAGGGATCTATAAAGGACACTTGAGTTCCTCCACAGCTCATCTTACCATGTCTTTAAGGACCTTGCATGGTGTTTGGGGGTTCATTGATGCGTAATTAGAAAATAACCTTCATCACAAAATGAAGACCAGGCTTGCAATGGGTGCTCAGTAAGGTTAAGGCCAGGAAACCTGCAGGACAATTGAGTTCCTCAACACCAGACCCATCTCATGTCTTTATGTAGCTGTCTTTGTTTTTCGGTTTATAGTCATGGTTGGACAGAAAAAAAAATAAACTCAAACCTGTAGGACACTTGATATATTCCTATTTCTTTCTGACTTTAGCAGTTTGCTGCAATTTAACTTTCGATATTATCAAAAGTATTCCAAAAGTTGTGTCCTTGTAACAATTTCTGTGATTCTCCCACCTAGAAAGATAAATGCGATGCGATATTTCACGAACAGCGCCTGGACACGTTTCATTTCCACAATCCTCAGCGGGTCAGAGAATTCAATTCTGAACCCTTAAACACCTGAATATCATTGGAAATACCTTCCGACGTCGTAATAAAATTGTCTGCAGAGCCCACAGAGGAGCGGTTGTCATAGATTGTTCCGAGTGACAAATGCAAAAAAATTTACTATTACCTTCGAGCAAATGGGCCGAGACGGCTACAGGCGCCCCCGACGCTGAAGAATATTGCACGAAAGCAGGTATGGAGTCACCCCCTATAAATATCCCTAGTGGGATTGAAGAGAAATTATCTTTTTATAAATCCGGCAATATTAGCTTTGCCCTCCCCGAGGATCAGGATGGCTCAGCCCCTCCACCACCGAAATAAATCCATTTCCATGAAATCTAAAGGAATGTGACAGTGCCAATGAAACCCTCACCACCGGCTCAGGTAAGAAATCAATTTAAATCTGAAAAAAAGAGTCCGCTGACTGATGATGAGGAAATGGAAACGGACAGAAGATTTCATTTGTGGGAATGTTTTCTGGCAGCCGAAGCCGGCAATCCTGAGATGACACGATGTTATGCAGGAATTACGGAGAGATAAACGCCTATCATTACATTATCCTGTTCCTTCAGAAAGGTAATCGCTACTGATAGCTGTCAAGGAACTGCAGGGGACGGACATAATGTCATAAACACTGTTCACATTAATTAGACTCCATTTAATCAGGAATTAATAGGACGACACAAATAAAGAGAGTTATTGAAATGTTTAATATGGTGTTCCTTGAACGGGAGACAAGTTACTGGTGTGAGAACCTGATTTTCCTGCAATGCATGCTGCGCTAACCCAGCCAAATCCAGGTTATCTAAAGGGGAAACATTGTATAACTAGGAGTTCTCTCAATGAGTATTACTTTATTACAACCCTTGAAGTGGGCCCCCATCCCAGTGAAAGGGTAATAGCTCATATAGGTTTAGGAGACACAAATAACTGAGTTGTACTTAATTTCAGGACTCCTGGTCCCTCCCCTGCTTCCGGTAGTCTGGGCGGGTCCTATTCTTCCTTCTGCAGTGTAAATCCTTTCACTCACATCACTTTAGATTTCGACATGAAGATGCATCCTGTAGTAAGAGGCTGGCCTGGTCTGTATGTTGAGAGTCTCTAAGGCAATACAAGATCGAAAAATGGGTCCTAAGATAGCATGTTTAAGAAAATAAAACATTGACAGAGGGGGGGGGGGGTGACACTCTAATAAGGGTTATAAAAACTTATATAATCAAATTGAACTAATAATAAATGTTCATTAATGCAATGGCAGTTAGCCCAAAGCCTATCGCTGAACCCTCAGGCAGTGGTTCTCAACCTGTGGGTTGGAAACCCCTTGGGGGTCAAATGACCATTTCACAGGGGTCGCTGCGTTCAATGACCGCTTCAGAGCTGGGGCTAAAAAAAGGAGGGTAACACCCCCTCTCTCCTAAAATAGTATAAATATACCCCGCTTGTGCAAATGTGGGGAAATAGAAGGCAGAGGACTTTATACTTACCTGATCTTGTCAGAAGTGATGTTTCAGTGTCACATCTGGTGTTTGGAACACAGAAGTGACAATCCACACCGGCACTACCACCTTCTAAATACAGGAAGTGATGCCAGGAATGGCGATGCCAAAAATACACACAAATATCTGCAGGTGGACTTCTCCAGACTAGTATTTGCTCAGGGCTTAGGGCACATTCCCATTGCAATGGTGGAGCATAGCTGTCACTATCACTGGCCGGGAATACATGACAGTACTTCCGGTTTCGGCCAGAATCTTCTGCGTTCCAGATGCCACAAGTGACTTTATTGACTTCACTTCCGGTATCGAGAGATTAAAGTCCCCTCCCTCCTATTCAGATCCTGCCTGAGGGGTAGGGCATTACTCTCCCTACCCCACCCCGCACATCATCTGCACAAGCAGGTTGAGATTGCAAAATCGGGAATCGGGAAAAATCCGAGATTTTTTGCAATCGGATTTGGCCGGGAAAGTCACATAAAAAACTTAATTTTCCTGGCAAAATCGGTAGGGTTGACAGGTATGGTGGAGCATGCCCTATTAACATAACAACGATGCAGGGTGAAGGCAATGGACATATCTCTTGAGGCTACGCCGTTTTGAGAACATGGAGTGGGCACTGCCCCATTCATCATGCTGTATCTATTACCCGAAAACCAATTTCTACTTCATCTAGTGACCCTACTTCCTGAGGTTCCTATTTTTCCTCTTGGCCCCCAATGCATATGATTTGCTCTTAGGCTATTTCTTCTTTGTTTCTTTCACAGCTGTCACTTATTTTGTATTATGTATGTTTGTATGTATGTATGTATGTATGTTGTCTTATTCTGCATGTATGGACTCTAAAGCCAACCAAAGAGTGTTCGCACCTTGTTCAGGAATCAAACTCTGTCCACCTTGAGCTGTTAAAGAAAAAATCAACAGGGATCCATCAATATTACTTTGTTACTTCATTACTTCGCTCCTCATCTGACTTAGGGTTCCCAACCAAAGTATCATCCAGGAATCGATTCCCCAAGGTGGTGCGCATCGATTCCCTGAACCGTTTAACGATTTTTGCATGCGCATGTCGCAATCGACCGTACAGCGAATGCAGGGAAATGGAGGCGTGTATGGCCAGCTTTACTTCTTCTCTTGTCCTATACTCTCGCAGTATCTGTTCTCATTCTGTATGCATGGACGCTACACTCTATTTTCTTCTTGAAGCTCTCCTGTGATAAATTTTGTTGTCTAGATTTATATTTATGTATTCATTGTAATACTCTGACTTTGCTCTTTTTGCATATTTTTCTTCCTTTCCCATCAGTACAACGTGTAAAACACAATAACCTATCTGGGGAGGGTAGTGGGGGTCTTATCACCTCTTTTGTCCCCGGTTCCTCTATGACACATTGGATGTCCCCTCATTCATTATGTAATCATTGACTAACCGCCTGAGAGGCCCCACACCGCCTAGATATAACGCGGCCCATAATATGATGTATTATCAAACCGAGACAACAAGTCAAAGTGACACAAATTTCTACGAGTTCTACATTATAATGCAGATTATATTGAACAATTCTTCCTCCATGACATTCTGGACAAATTACATTCCACAATGAGAAACTTCTTCTTGTTTCACTACCGCAGATGCAGAGAGTGGCCTTCGAAGTCTGACAGTAAATATATACATTGCTAAGTATGAAAATTTATCCAGAACATTGTTTAATGCACTTCCATGTCTGAGAGACAAAAAGGACAAAGAAAACTAGATGGATGGATATGGATAGAGAGATAGAGAGATAGATAGATAGATAGATAGAATGTTTTTTAAAATTAGTGAGAAGACACTGGAAGACTCAAAACACTTGGGGGACTTGAGAGGATGCAATCTGGGAAACAAGGGAATATACTAAGTGATTTAAGAGACTTGGGTGCATTTAGGAGACATGGGAAGTATACAATAGGCTTAGGGCAACTCAGGACACTGTGATACTTGAGAGACTTGGATCAAATCTGGATGATTTGGGAATATACTAGGTAACTCAAGAGACTTGGGGGAATTAAGGAGACATAGGAGGACACAGAGAGACTCAAGTAACTTGAATTTAAAAGATACTGGGAGACTCTAGAGATATGGGGGTTGGGCTACTCTTAAATATATTCGGAAGACACCAGGAGACTTAAAAGGCTTGAGTAAGCTTTAAATGATTTGGGAATCTGGGAAACTTGAGAATACTCTAGGTGCCTCATGAGACTTGGGGGAGTTTGGGATACATGGAAGGACACACGCAGACTCAAGAAAATGGGGGACGCCCTGGGAGACTTGGGAAGATAATGTGAGACTAAAGAAACCTAAGGGAACTGGGGGCTTAAGACACATTCAAAGGATTATCTGGGACTTAGGAAATGCACTGGGCGACTCAAGATACTTAGGAGAATTTTTGATATTTGGGAGGACACAGGGAGACTTATGAAACCCAGTAAGACTCTGGGAGCTTTGGGAAGATACAGGGATCATCAATAAACTTGAGGGTCTCTTGAAGACTTGGGAATACACTGTGATATTCAAACGACATGGATGGAATATAGGAGACTTAGGAATAGACTGGGTGGCTCAAGAGACTTCAGGGGAATTTGGAAGACTTGGAGAGACTCAGAGAATCAAGAAACCTCTGGGAACACTGTGAGACTTGGGAAGTTACTGGGAGACTCAATAGACTTGTGGGAATATGGGAGACTTAAAAAGACACCATGACTCAAGAAACCTGGGGGAACTCTGGGAGATACAGGGATACCTAGGAGACTGGTGAGTTTGGTATGGATGAATATCATTCATGTGTTCTGTAGATCATCAATTTAGACTTTTTAGAAGGTTTCATAAATGGGATTGGTTTGTACGGGTCATGTTCTTTTTGCAAACATTATCAAAATGGTATAAAACCAATCTAGCGCTTTCCTTTCACTGTTATTATACCATGAATAGTATACAAGTTTTATAAATTTGGATTTCATAATGGTCGAGGTTCGTAACAAGAGCCTGTAGTCCTGCCTGCAGTATTCTTAAAACCATTTAAATCTGGTTTGGTGGGATGATAAAAAAAAAAGCTTTGGTGAAGGTAAATTGAGTGAATCACATTTACTAATTTATTCTGTAAAAGCCGCCATTACTTTTCATTAATCCCGAGCCGCACTTGTCTGAATGGCTTTCGAAGATTTGACAATAAATAAAAAGCAGCTGACACATCCAGGACATCCGGATAAAGAAGATAAAAGCTGAAGGCTGTATTCGTAGGAGAAGTCTGTCTGCTAAGCATCTTCCTTACATCTCCAGGGGGACCTGGAGTTCCACCTTAATGACAAAAGCAGACTGTCTATCCTGTGTAAGGCCTATTGATGTCTGTGTGGGATCATCTATTACCATTATTACACTAATATCTTCCTGAGAACACATAGACTGACCTCATATAACATGTATTTATGTCCCACCAGCTCCGCTGTCCAAAACCAGAGCGTAAGGGGGCCCCCGAGATTATGTCCATTCATTGCCTCTATCAGCACAAACCTCCAGACAAGTTTTTGGAGAACATTTTATCATTATTAGACAAGAAAATGTGGTCCAGGAATGCTAGTTAAAGGGTCAACAACCCTAAATATTTAAATGCTTAAAGTGGACCTATTAACTTTAGAAGTCCTTATAAATATTTCCTGGCATTTTACAATATACAACGGTATAATTGTTTGGAAAAGCTTCAGCCATTTTTAAGCTTCGGTCATGTAATTTTGCATAGAATGTGATGTCATCAGTCTGCTGCAGTCTGGAAAGGGAAAATCCTTGGTCTTCTCTCCTCATGTGACCAGACTGCAACATTGTAGTATTGTAAATAAGAGGCTGCATAAAGTGATGATCTATGCCAGACCTATGTACCGCCGTCTCCATCCAGGAAGCAGATGGTGACCCCAGATGATGGCTAATCAATAATAAATGGATAGATATGATTGTAGTGTCATGGTACTTGAAGTGCACCAATGACTAGATCCTTTTTGGTAATTCCTTTGTCCAGCTCTGTCACACAAGTCAAACACACAATAAATGGATTGTCCATGCAGCTGGTAAGGGATTTTTACAAGTCTTTACTAAAGGAATATGTACATTTTCACACCAAACCCAAAGGCAGGGATGGGGTTAAGACTTAGGATGCTACGTTGCACAACAACTGGTTCAGGGAAGAAGTAACAGAGGTAGACCATGCAGTAATGGCAGCTCAGCAAAGGCAGAGTTGGGAAGGAATCCTGCGTCTCCCCATACTCAAAGTAATCATGCTCTTGGGGCCGCGTCCATCCACTTGGGCTAAATAACCCTGGTCCAAAGGACGCCAGTATGATTCACTATGGATGGGGGTCCAGCCCGGGCTCTTCTAAATAGACTGCCAGCAGGGGAACCCATAGGAAGGCAGCAGGCTTTTACAGGACAGCTGCAGGCTACCCAAACTGGGAACTGATCTAAAGGGTAGATTTATCACCTCTGCCTGGGGCAGGGCAGTAGCCAGTCTCCAAGCAGAATAGAAAAGATACAATGTCTGCAAACCAGTGAAATGTAATTTCTTGGCTAAGGTCTTGTTAGATGCATCACCAACCAGGTCAACTATTAATTAAAAAAGTTGTCATTAGATTTTTGTTCCCTAAGAATTATATTTAATTTTTTTTAGCTCACCCTAATGTGTCTTATAGTTTAAATGTTACATCACTGAGGGTAAATCTCACTTGCTGTGAGTAATATCCAATAGGATTTCCCCTAACTTTAGGGAGATGTTCTCTAATTTTCTGTTGTGTGTTTTGGGTAGGTAGTAATAGACCTGTCCAAAGGGATGATTTTTCCAAGGACAGTCAAGAGCGGGTCCCCATAGGTCCATTATGAGCAAGGATTATGCACCAATATTTTTTGAAAACTCAGGGATGTCATTGCTGGGTATTTCATCTCCTCTTTTTATTGTAGGCCAAGCATGGCTGGTAGGAAGGGCTAGTAGGGTTCTTTATATAGCTTCTTGAAAACAACATGGCACACTGCGTCTCAATACTCCAGAAGAACTCACTGATAGTTGGAGGAGATATGTAAATATCAAATTGATGGGTGAATGTCAATCTGGAATAGGGTTGTCAAACTCTGAGCCACATCTGGCCCACAGTGTTATTATATTTCGCCTGGGAAATTGTCTTTTTATCATTATTTAAAAACAAGAATGCCACAGATGTGTCTTTTATTTTAAATGTGATGTAACCTGTGTTATAGTACTGACCTTTGCTTGTTCCAGATTAAATGTTTAAGCAAAATCTAATTTTGTGTCCATATGAAAAGGTTTTTTAGTGATGAACTGATGAGAAGGAAAAACTTCCATAATTGTAGACAATATTTTAATTAATGATAAGGTTGGTCCATGAGTTTTCAATGTTAACCCACTCTGTATTTGAGATTGAATTCCCCAATCTCTATTGAGTCTCTCAATATCTTTCCAAGTCTCCTAGAATTTCCCAGTTCCTTCCCAAGTCGTTTTTAGTTCCCCCCAGTCTATTGAGTTTCTTGGTGTCTTCACAAGTAGAGTACCCTTCCGGTTTCCTGAGTCTTCCATGTGTCCTCCTAAGTATTTGGAGTCATCCAAGTTTTCCTAACTCCATTCAAGCCTCTTGTCATAAAGTGTCATAATGTGTTCCCAAGTCTCCCTGAGGTTTTTTTTTGAGAAATATTCTCCTTCCCAGATCCAGATTTGGGAATCTCAAACACAGCATTGGATGTTTCTGTAATTGCAGGTTTTGGTAGTGAGACTAGGAAACACACAGAGAACCACTGCCTTCAACTTTATCAAAGTGAAGTATATCAAATTTACAGGGTAAATGATTATATAAGTATATGTTTAAGTCCCAGTGTTGAAATTGCACTGCACAGCAACCCAGGAAGGGCAACGTTTATTTAACAGTCCCGGCCTAGGGCTTCCAGTGCACTGGCGCACTCACCATAACCGTGGGCCTAGCGGTCCCTTGGGTTATGCTGCTCTGGAGCCACCTGTACTCTCCTTAAGGAGGTATCCTGCCTGGAGGGAGAGGAAGAATGCAACATCTTCTCCTCACTCATAGGAACATGGAGCTCCCGGCTTCTGGCCAGAGGAGCATTTATCAACTCAAATCTGGGCCTCTCTCTAGTGTCTGGAGGGCTAACTGTCATTATCATCCTAACCTCCTCTACTGCAGGTGCCCCTTCTACCACGATGGCTAGAGCAACATCCCTACTACATTTGTAGGCATGCTTTTTTTCCACTCTAGGTAACATCCACAGATGATGCTGGGCCTTTCTGGTTGGAATACCTGATAACCAATGAAAGAAGGAGATGAGACAGTCAGAAGTGCACAGTGTAGTAGAATCAGAGTATGTAGTTCTGTAAGATCTATGGGATGCTTACAGCCGTGCTTTCCGATTCCAGTTTTATTGACTTTTAACTTTATGATGATAACATTTAGAATTGTGTTTTGCCGTCCCAATAAAAATGAACAGATGACCGTGGCAAGGATTGGGGCGTGGTTTGTGTGGGACGCTGTTATGCTTGCTGAGCAATATGTTACGTTTCCTTAGACCATGTAAATGTTTTTTGATGTTTTATCTCCTTCACTGAGTAGTAATATGATGTCCCAGCATTTCTCTGTGGTTTGGCATTAGGACCTTAGAAATGGAAACCTTATGGATGAAACGTCTCCAAGAATTCCTCGATGGTCCGTGTCTGGCAGTACTGGCTTAACACAGTACTGGACTGGAGAAGAGCAAGAAATATTATTATGGACGTCAACTGGGAGGATTCTGACAGCACTAAGTGATATTATCAGTTTCTGTTGTCTGCGGATAATCATCATGACCTGATTTCAATTCTGCAAAACTTCATATCACATCACTAGTCCCAACCCCAGGGATACCAAGGAGAACATAATGGTCATGGTGTAACTGTGTACATAACATTTTACCTGGTACATGTTTCACCAATTATTGTGGTATCCGTTGCCAAGTAGTAGAAAGGAGATGAAAGGTTGGGGGTTGTCATACAAAGTACCTACATTAGAGAAATTCTAGACCCCCTACGACCCTCGGAGAGAGATGGCAGATCTTGTCTACCAGTCTTCGGTTCTCTAGTGCTGACTGATCAATACCTGCCATTTAATGAACCACTACTAATGAAACTATAATAAGCAGGTACAGAGTAGTGAACACAGGAATCATGCAAAATAACTTTTTTTATTTTAAAACACATACATGATCGTTTCATAGCAGTCCCACTAGGCCTTATCAGTAGCGTTGATGGTTAATATTCTAATTGCACATTTTTATTGTGCATATCAACAATTTGTGAAGATCTGGATTATAGTGCTATGTCTTTATAATCGCCAATATTCAAGATTTTTTAGATCAGGACCCGCAACTGCCGTGCATTGGCGTTCGCAATGTGCACATGTGTAAGTGCCGATTTGCGCAATGTAGGTAATAATGACTGGAGATCACAATTCACAAATTTATTGCGAATATTAGGCAAACCAATTATGATATTTTACCATTATGAATATTGCCTATTCTGTTCAGAGGTAGCAGTAGAAGACCAGAGCAAGATGCTTATAGGAAGGGTAGGAGAATTCTTGCTAAAGACCTCGTCTGTCGGCACCCACTCGGTGGGTGTATGGCAGACTTTACTCAGCAGATAGTGGGGAGATGCTCAGGGATCTAAAAAATTCTTCAGACAGCTGGGTCTTTTTGAGAACCCTATGCAGCCGATCCGGCTGGTGGAAGAATATCTTGCACGTCTTCTTGCCGGTGAAGGGTGCAGGTAGAACATAAAAAAGAATGTGCAGTGTTCGCTGTGGACTGTCCGCTGCGTGAACACTGCAGCCATCTCTACTGATGATGGGCGCACACACAGTCACGAAGGCAGAAGATATCTGCCAAGTTTGTTCTGCTATTTTCATAGTGTGCGCCCTTCTACAGCCAGTATGTTATGCCTGTCCCTGTTAAAGGTTAAGGGTGAAATATCCTGCTATATCTGTGATATTGATGCTCCTCTGTTGACTTTATTTTGCTCTGGACCGTCTGATTGGTACTGCTCCTGTTGGTCTATTGAGGACTTTGGACTGATTATGACTTTTCTAGTACTACCATCTTATTGGATCTATCTATCTATTTGTCTGTCAATTCTCTATCCATGGACTTAACACAAAGTTTTGATGCCTTAAATGGGTTATTATTATTATTATTATCATCATTTATTTAAATTGCGCCAACATATTACGCAGCGCTGTACAATACATTAGAGTGGAGATACAAACACACAATAACACACAGGTACAGGTGTGACACAGGAGGAGTAGAGGACCCTGCCCAGACGGGCTTACAGTCTAATAGGTTGGGGAACAAAGTATACAATAGGTGGAGGGGGGGGGGGGGGGGGGACTGGCATGGTGGTGATGTTAGGGGTGAGAAGATGGATAGGCGAGACTGGAGGTGGGTTTTTAGGGCTTTTTTATAAAGTGCCAAAGGTAGGAGCAAGTCTAATGGGACGAGGGAGGGAGTTCCAGAGAGTAGGAGCGGCCATAGAGATTGGTGGCTACATGTTGGTGGCTACATGTAGCCAGATCTTGGAAACTTTCTATCTATACTGGTATGAACGGCTGATGTACTTCTACCAATAACATATCACTGCTTAGTTCGTGTTTGAAAAGTAAAAAAAATTGGTATATGTGAGCATCCGGTGTAATCAAGCATGACATCGCGCCATATGAACTACAAGTAAAAGTAAAAGGACTGAGAAGACCACGATATTGTGACCTGAGATTTGCGGTGTAGACTCTCAGAAGTAACTCCCCCACTTTTCCAATATTTCCCAGGGATGTCTGAAGATTCTTGCATCTCTCCAACAGCATCTGGTATGGATTGCTGACTCCTATTTACTCTGGGACACGCAGAAAATTAAGTTCACCGCTTAGCGTGATTCTGCACGTTTTATCACTTTTACAGAAAATAAAACTTAATCCCTGTTGCTATGTTTCGCGTTAAACGCGGGACATTTTCCAGACGGGAAGAGAGCGAGTGAATGCTGCAACTTGTCCTGCTTGTTTTCCATAAAAATAACACTTAGAAATTGTGACATAAGTTGGCAGAAAATGCAAATTTTAAACTTGATTTGACCTGGAGGAAATGTTCCAGTGATTTGCGAACATTTCACATTTACCAGAAAACAGATGCCAGCGGCCTGAAAATTTACAACCATCGCTCAGTCCAAACTGCTTCGAATTAGTTGTGCCCACAGAGCAGAGATAAAATGATCCGGCGGTTGTTGTCCCAAAAATTTCTGCTCGACGGGATGGCCAAGAACAAAGAGGCTGTAACGATGGGCAAAGTTTTACAAGGCAGGGTTGGAGTTCAGTGATGTCTAAGGTAGCCATACACGGGCAGATTACTGTCTGATTTTTCGGCTGATCGCTGTGTGCATTACAACAAAATGGCCGGCGGTCGCTCAGCCAAAAATCCAGTGAGCGAGATGGACCAAGAATCTTCCACATGATTCCCGTCCGAACCCATTCCTTTGGATGGGGACGGCAGTAATGTTCGTCACACAAATTCCTCTGAGGGGCCGGCTGCAGCATGATGACATCATCATGTTACAGTCTGTCCCTTATCTATCAAGGGATAATCCATACTTGTATGGTTACCTTTAGCTATAGGACAATCTCCCCCAGCTATATATATATATATATCCCTGAAAACACCCTTAGGCTGCCCAAACACTGTCAATACCTACTTGATCAATCAAATGGGACATTGTTAAGTCACCATGCTACACTCAAGCATTCGTTATTCGAACATCAAATCAATGCACACCACTTTGCACGATCGATTCCTGTTCGATAGTTTAACTTGAGACCCGCAGTTCTTATTCAAAGTGATGCCAATCCAACAGGGATTTACCAACTTGTTGGTTCCCTGTTTGGTTGAGCTTTCTTCAAGCTCAACACAAGGTGGCCACGCTTCAGTCAAGGGTCCAACTAAAAGTTGACCCATGTATGGGTACTTTTAGGGTCCTGAATGATTCATTACTGGAGGAAGCACTGCTGAACCCCCGAAACACTTTGCTTATTCCTTCACATGTATTTACATATTAAACCTTGGACTGGACTCCGCTCTTTTGATTATTGTATTTGACGTCATCACGCTGCACTCCATCGCTGATCTGTTGGCCCCCACTCGGTACGTGTGTGGGGGCCTTTAGTCCTTTTCATGTTCACTGCCTCCCTTGCCTTTTCACCTGATGCACCCCCAATAATCCAGAGATGGCCCCCTTGATCTTAGAGATCAGTACGCATCTTTGGATCTCGCAGATTTGAAGGGTCCACATCCCCCTTTAAGTGCTGAAACTTCTCTGCCCAGGTTCTTGTTACACTGACATCTACACCTCATGTCAGCTTTGCTTTCAGGAGATTTGAACCCCTGTAAATGACAAAACAATTGTAAACGCACACATTTGATCCTGAGAGCTTTGCACAGTGTCTATAGGTTGCCTGTCATCCTCAATAAAACCTGTGTCACTGCATCAATGTAGGATCCTGATTGATTGAAGAGGAGAATCGCTTTGCTGTCAAAATTGATTGAATTTCATATTTAATCCATCCAAGAGTCGGCCAGAAATATCTCCGCACCACTCTGGAGAGGTGTCAATTTTCCCCCCTCTAGTTCCCTTTTCACCATCGCATATTAAAACCTTCTTAGAATTTATAGATCTTCTTGCGGTGAACATGCTGGATTTCTGAGCTCAAGGCTGGAATTTAAGCATATGTTATACAACTGCGGTGTCCACCATGAGGGCGGTCATGGTTGTTGTTGGCACCATTAAGTTGGTGGTTTTGTCACGGGAGCCCATGAGTTGAACTCCACTTTATTTCTCATAGTAAAGTTTGGAGAGTCCAGATTGACGTTGATTGGGGAACGTCAGGAACAACAGCTAAGGCAACAAAGAATTGATCACCATTATGGGGAAACTGTGGAAATGTACATTTGTTTTTAGGATTTATAGGTATTATGCGTTCTATGAAACCTTCCATAGACCCTTCCTCCCCGCAATGACCATGTTTAATAATTACTTCATTTTAGACCGGGGTGGGCAAACTTAGGCCTCCTCTCTGCTTGTTCTGTGCAACACAATGCCTTAAGGTGTCCAAATGTTGCTTTGGGGACGATGCAGTTGTGATCATGACTCTGTGGACGCATCCTCATGGTGACAAAAGACAGTCTCTAGGAATCATCTCTCAATGCATTTTTTTAAGTAGGGAATTTTTAAAGATAACAATGTCCATGTCACACAATGCATATCACACCTCACAGCCATCATTAGCCGGCGCTGCATGGAATTGGCACACCTAGGGCGGATCAGCCCTTACAGGCCCTGGTTCTTTCCCTTTCATCTAATTTAAAAAGCCAATGTGGCCCACAACTCAAAACGTTTGTCCACCCCTATTTTAGACCCATTGGAGGCTTTCCCTCTATGCAATGCTGTCAAATCATATCTCATTAGGGAGCCATAAGGGCCTAAAACTAGCTTTCTAAATATATAATTCTTCATCAATACTCTTCTCATCCACATGTCTTCTCCTGTCCTGGATCTTAGGAGGGGTTCTCCAACCATGAAATTACTTGGATGGTAAATCGTTGGGAGATAATAGTCTCCAGACCAGATGGAGATATGTCTGGAGAAGTAGAAGCCTTCTTAAGGTGCCCTTACACGGGTCGCCATGCACGTTCGCATCAATTGATCATTTGGGAATCGACTGCTGCCCATCTGGAGCATTCAATCCTGCTTGAATGAAATGCTGATTGAACAGGGATGTTATGGGGAACCCTCGGTACCAATACAATGTATTGGCCAGGGATCGAGCACCCATCGATTGCTGCAATTAACAAGCTTTAAGGTGGCCAGACACTCATCAATTACCGGTCGTTGTACGATCAATCGCTGCTTGCTTATGCAAAAAATGCAAGATTATTGAACTAGTCTGCGAACTGATGTGCACCACTTTGGATGATGGATACTGGCCTATACTTTGGGGATTGAATGGGCAACCGACATGTCGCTAAATCCCTGTTTGATAACCATTACATTTTTGTTAGCGCGGGATTGATCGCTGAAGGTGGGCAAGGTTCGATACCTGAACAAGTGAATGCCGCAAATGAGTATGGTGATTGATCATTCTGGAATCAAAAGCAAAATCGATGCATGTATGGGTACCTTTAGACAGGCTGTAAAGGAATTGGTGAACCCTAGGGAATGCGTGACCTAGGTCACCAGGTGCTTTTACCCTTTGGCGCGCGATTCTCCTCTTCTTTCCAGTGGGCAGCCATCTTAGTCCTACTATGGGAAGGAATGTTGGCGCGGCTTACGCTGGGGAGACAGGCACCCTGGTCCAGACAGGTAGTCAGCAGGCTCTGCTTCATACAGTTCTGTTTGTGTAAAGTATATCCATGAAACAGTTCTTTCATATATTGAATAAAGAATGAGGTTAACTTGGGGCTACTTTGCTTAAGGGCAGATAAATATGTACAAGTGTTCACCACCTCTGGTCCCAGAGGTGGAGCTGCATCATAGGGAAAGTTCAGTTACAAACAGGGTATTCACTGTGGCCTGTGCCTGGGAAGGTGTCTCTGTGCCCATGAAGTTTAGGGAGCTTCATCAGTGCTAAAGTTGCTAAGGGGGCACAGCGGGGCACTTCCCTACCCTGAGGGAGAAATCAGCAACCATTCCATCCAGATGAGGAGCTCCTGTTGCCCCAGGCCGAAGGTCTTTCCCATGAGGGCCTCTGGAACAAGCAGGACACTAAAGACAGGTCCAGACAGTACAGCATGCAGAGCCAGGAGAGAGAGGGAGCTGCTAAAGACAATACAATTCATCAGTCTCCCCAGGCCAGCGACACCTTCCCCAGACAGGACCAGCAAAACAATAAGCACATATTTTATTACCTATTTAGTGTCTTTTCCATTACACTACAAGGCTACATATGGATAAAGACCTCCATAAGAAAGCTTCATGAATAAAATAGTTCACATGAAATAAGTTAACTGTATGATCCAATGACAATCAGGTTGGAGAGGACAGGATCAGGTGATCCTTATGCTCTAATCCAGAAATAAGCTTGAGTTCCATTTATATAATTAATTTAATCCGTTATTTCTATATAGGAGGCTGGGATCTGTGACGTCACTTCTGGTTTTTCACGTGAACAGCAGTTTGTAAGTGGACGTGGCCGATGTTTGGCCATCTCTACCAGGGAGGTTAAACCTGTATTTGTCCTGTTACCTGCCCAGTCATTGTGTAACTGTGTTTGTACCTCATCCCCGATAAAAGTAAAAGACGTTTTTCAGACTACTAAGCATGCCTACTATTATTGGTTGATCCTAGTACCTGTACATTTATTCCTGTATTTCCTCTTGGCATCAGATGGAGGCCTATTGTTAGATAATATATCATATGAAAATAAATTTTCAGAGTGAAAAGCCACCTGGAGATGTTCTGACAAAGATGCGACTTGTATTAAACATTTTCATAGCTATAAAGTTACTGCATCTAACAAAACACATTGTTCAGACATTCTGCAACCTTTGCCAACGTCTGGGTTTATTTTCAATATTTGCTTTGTCACAGTCATCAGTCTTCTGATTCTCCTCACTGCATCTCCATCTTTCTGTCTTCTCCTGGTCTGAAGAGACGTCATTCAGCCAGTATGTGAGCTAAGGTCTAGGCCTGGGATAAAGGAGCTTCATGCTGGTAATAATGGATGAGTTCCCTCAGGAAAAGAGAATTTGGACGAACGTGATCCAGGGTCAGGTGCACACTCCTCCCCCCCCCCCCTACATACTCTGAACTAAAATAAAATAACTATAAATGTATAGGTTTTGCTGGTTGTATCATTGTGTCTACATAAAGCAACTTTGCAAATGCTCATATAAGGCCCAGCACTTGCGGTTTAAATCTTTGATTCATTTTTTATTGATGTGTTCAAAATGCAAAAGCAGTTTTACAAAAATAAGTGTAAAAGGGCCCTTAGACCCTAAATTATTTTGTATTATTATTATAAGACATTATATTATTAAGAACAAGTAGGATTTTTTTTATTTTCTGCTCTGTCATGTATTCTCACCTTATCTTCTCTATTCCTACTTTCCTTCCCTCTACTCACAGTACCTTGTCTATTCCTCCCTTCTCCTGACTGTACCTTCTCTATTCCTCCCTTCTCCTGACTGTACCTTCTCTATTCCTCCCTTCTCCTGACCATACCTTCCCTATTCCTCCCTTCTCCTCACCGTACCTTCTCTATTCCTCCCTTCTCCTCACCGTACCTTCTCTATTCCTCCCTTCTCCTCCCCTTACCTTCCCTATTCCTCCCTTCTCCTCACCGTACCTTCTCTATTCCTCCCTTCTCCTGACCGTACCTTCCCTATCCCTCCCTTCTCCTGACCGTACCTTCTCTATTCCTCCATCTCTAATTGTTATATCCTCCAATATAGAAGATAATTTCTCCCTTCACTTGGTTGTCTCTTTTCCTCCGTTCTCTTCACCATATCTTCTAAATCCCTGAATTCCCCTCACCTTATCTTCTCTAATCCTCCCTTCTCCTTAACATATCTTCTCTATTCCTCTCTTCTTCTCATCCTATCATTTCTACTCCTCCTTTCCCCTCACCATATTCTCGAGTCTTCTCTTCTCCTCACCATATCTTTTCAATTTCTCTCTTCTAGTCATGTCTTCTCTAATCCTCCCTTCTCCATCCAATTGTTCTTTATTTCTCCCTTCTTCTTGTCTTACTTTCTCTTTTCCTCCTTTCTCCTCACTATATCTTCTCTTTTCCTCCCTTCTTCTTGCCTTATTTTCTCTTTTCCTCCCTTCTCAACTTATCTTCTCTTTTCCTCCCTTCTCCTCGCCTTATCTTTTCTATTCCTACCTTTTCTCATCACTATATTTCTACCTTTTCTTTGTTCCTGCCTTCGCTTCTTCTCCTCCCAACTTATTCCCTGTTCCTTCCTTCCCCTCAACATATCTGTGGTCTTTGTTCTTCATTCATTTCTCCCTGTTCTCATTTCCAGCCTGCTCATCACCATTCTTTTCTTTTTTTGCTCCATAATTTCACAGGTCTCAATATTCTTTATTGGCTTTTGACTTCCTATATCATCACCTTTGTTGTTTCTGGTCACTTTGTCTTATTTACAGCTACGTTCATGGCTGTTCCCCCTGGACAGTTGATATACCAGGTATCTTTATACACCTGCAGTACATATGTCTAACGCCTCCTGTCCTTTCCTCTCCTCCATCTCCTCCTTTTGGCACAGTTATCCGTTACTCTTCAATTTGTGGCCACACCAAGTTAGTAAAGCATTCCTTCTCTTAACCTTTCAGTCATAGTCATCTATAAGGGGAAACATTTTATAAGCTGTAAATTTGCTGAAAAAGCCCTGAAACGGTCGACCATCTGTTTTTTTTCCTTTTTTAATGGGCTCTCTCATCCCGCCAGACAATTCAGTGAATCCCCCTTAATAATATTAATGACTTGTTGGCTACTGTAGGTGTGCTGCTGCTGACACGCTGAAATGCGACCATTTGGGAGCCCGGCAAAGCATCACGGGAGATTGTGGCCTTAAATCAACCTTCTGGTCCGAATGAATATCTTGCAGCTAATTTTACATTTCATCCACCGCATTCTGATCCCTGAGCATTCTGATCTTACAAAACGCGGGACCTTCGCTCGAAGGAATCTCCAGCGCTGCAAATCCAGACGTTTCTCACTCCATTTCCTGAAATGTAGACGAGTTTCTGGGCGCTGGCCTCAGTTCCTCTCCGACCTGGTGACGGTCCAAAGATGCAAGATTTATATCTCCCTCTACAGACAAATAACTCAATCTTGTATCAGGTTTAGGCAGTGCACAGAAAGCAGGTTCTCATTAGGACAAAATCAACCTTTTGGGATATAATGTTGCGCTAACATACCTCATTTTTTATTAACAAGAAAAAAAACAAGCTTTTTTAGCAGTAATCCCTGCGGAAGGAAAAATATCTACATGTTCGGATTAGATGTATTGTAACATTAAGGTTGCCGCACAACTGAGTCATACTCCCAAGTTTATTGATTGCAGCATCAGGTATAATGGAGGCGGAATTAAAGGAACACTCAAGTAAGAAACCTCAGCAGAGTAAGATGTAAGTAGGGATCAGCGATTACTGTTCACCATATTGCCAACGTGGAAGAAAGGCAGCAAGCTCCCTCCTCACTCTTCCTATAGTATACACTGCTCAAAGAAAAAAAGGGAACACAAAAATAAGACAGAATTAAATATTCTTATTAAACACTTTACATAGTTGAATGTGCTGAGTGTTGGGTTGTTGCCCTCCTACGGCCTCCTCCATGTCTCCTTATTAACTGGCCTGTCTCCTGGTAGAACCTCCATTCTCTGGAAAAAACCTTTTTGCTTTAGTCCAGGTGTGGGAGGAGATCCCTCAGCAGACCATCCGCTACCTCATCAGGAGCATGCCCAAGCGTTGTAGGGAGGTCACACACCCTACTGAGCCTCATTTTGACTTGTTTTAAGGACATTTCATCAAAGTTGGTGTGTTTTTTTTCACTTTGATTTTGGGTGTAACTCCGTGGGTTGATAAAATTGCTTTCCATTGATATTTTTTTTGGTGATTTTGTTGTCAGGACATTAATGTTAAGAACTAAGTATTTAATAAGAATATTTTTTTCATTCATATTTAGGATCAGTCTTATTTTTGTGTTCCCTTTCTTTTTTGAGCAGTGTACTAGCCCCAAACATTCCATTCACTCTAAGGGGTATCAATGGTAGATAGATAGATAGATAGATAGATAGATAGATAGATAGATAGATAGATATCTCTACACGCCTTGGTGAAAACATGTCATATCCAAAGCTTTTTCTTTCTCTCACATCTTTTGTTCTGTCTTCCAAACCAGGAGGGATCAGTGATACAGCACAGACAAGACTTGTAGTTGTCATGATAGTAGATAGCAAATATCCCATCCCTGATCAATAAGCACTACGACTTTGCCTTGAGGACCGTTCTCCATATCATTCAAAGTTTGATGGAGGAGAAATAAAATAATCCGGAGAGGCTGTTGTATCCGATCGCAGGGAAGGTGCCTGGGGCCCTAATGCCCGTCTGGTCTGCACCCCACAATAAATATCTTTTACCGTCTGATAATATCATTTTTAGTGTTACTCCATAAACTAGGATGAGCGTTTAAGTACTTTGCAGCTCTGAGCTGCCGATAAATAGGTCAGCAGAGGGACTATAATAGAATTAGCAGTGTGTTGGTGCTGAACACTCTCCGCTGTCTGGGAATATATAAAATCGGCCTTTGTAAGCTGAGGATTCAGTGCACAAATCCCCGATGATTGAACAGCTGCTGCCATCTTTGTACCTGCTCTTACAGCCACTTGTGCATGAACGATATTAAAGTAGAATACTCAAATTAATATATGTGGTTTTGCAGTTGATTCCCCCAGTTTTTGGATCCCTGAAATATTTAATAACAAACAACTTTTGCTCATGGAAAACTTAATTCCTTGGAGATTTCACTAGTATTATTTTATGAATGTTGTATGATAATATGAGGCAGAACTACATATCCATGCATCCATTGGACCTTCAAGATGGCCATTCACCTTTAGATCTTTGTCAGATATCCTTTAGATCTACCAACAACTATAAAGTGCCGGGTCCTCTACGATTGAACACAGGTAGACTTGATGATTTAGAAAGTCCCTCATATTACAGGGTTTTGGTAAAACAAAAGGAGATCTAAAGGAAATCTGACAGAGAAATCTAAAAGTGTATATGGACCCTTAACCTCCTAGGCGTTACGGCTTTTCGCGCCATTTTTCATGGGGCTTCTCGGGCAATCCGTGACTGGCTGCTCTCCTCCCGTCTCACTACACACCGTCTGTGTCAATTAGACGCCGGGGGTGTGTGCAGGGGTGAGCGACGCCCCCTCCATTAACATGGAGGTCTATGGCGCTGCCCCCTCTGCCCCCTTCAGCCTCACCGATGATGCAGAAGGAACACGGGGCCGGAAAAGCCCCATGAGCCTGCAGCATTTCTGCATAGCTGCAGGCTCACGGCTGTGATTGCGCCCGATCCTGGATCCAAGATCAAACTGTGCCCGTACTGGCTTTGGGAGTAACGCCCAGGAGGTTAAAGTGGGTTTACATGTGTTGATTTTTTCGTTTGATCAACGAAATTTTTTGATTGAACAAAAATCTAGAATGGCCAATTTGGTCGATGGACACATTTTGTTTGACCTTGAACAAAAAAAAAACGTTTGAAAGGTCATTGAACATGTTGCTAAATTTTTATCTGTCGTTATTTTTTATGTATTTTCATTCGGCAATGAGTAAACAAAACATCTAATGTTACATTTGATAAATGACCGAACTATGTTCTACAACGACAATGAACAAGAAAATCGAATTGGCAGTTAATTGAAGAAAACGTCTATACGTGTACACCCACCTTAAATCTTTCAATTTGTCAGTTGGAGGTCCTGTCTAGTGTTGTGGATCGGATATCCACCACCATTGCAATGTTTTTGCGATTTATTGCAAGAGTTTGCAATTCCATTCATTGCAATAGATTGCGTTGCGTTTTTTTTTTTTTATGAATATTCTCCCAGTCGAATATCCAAGCTTCACTGACTTGCATGCATTGCGCATAATTGCTTGCATTTTGATTTTTAGATTGTGATTCATGTAATTGTGATTCCACAAACTCAGATATTTGAGATTACAAATATCGAATATCATTGTGGGTATTCGTGAAATTATGCGAATTCTAATATTGCCTAGTTACATAAACTTTCAAGCAATGCCACTACCTTGTGCAAGATGGCTGCTTTGGCCCATCCATCACATCCGCTGACTACAATGAGGACTGAAGAAGCCTCGCTATCCGCAATGTCTATGCGGAATCTCTAAGATACTATTACCTGTCTATCCTTCCTTCTGAAGTGGCTGTGACATCCATGAATGACCCAACTCTGCTGCTTACTGGCTGTTGTCATCCATGAAAGGGTTGACCTACAGGATGATTAAGTGACAAATAGAGATGAGCAGCATAGGCAATATTCGTATTCGCCATATATTTTAAAATTTTCTCCAAATATTCAAAGTATCTTTGCAAATTCAGATCTCCTGTCCATTATATCGGCGTGTGTATGTGATTTATTACAAAAGCAATGTGTGTTATCACGGTGACATCTTGTGGCAGAATGTGAAATTGAAGCTGCAGTGTAATCCTATGAAACAATACAGAAGTAATTCACTCCGAATATTTAGCAAAAAACGGCTTTTGAACATTCAAATATTCCATGCGCAATGCATGGTACTATCCCCAGAATCTTGAATATTCAAGATTATGAAGATATAGCACTATAGTTGCGATCTTTGTGAATTCTCAAAGTTCCGATATTCTTAGTAATTAGTGACAAATAGGTGGATAGATGAAACATGCATAGTTGGTTAATGAATAAATAGATTATTGATGGGTGATGGCTGGTTGAATGGATAATGGGAAGGTAGATGTTATGAATGACAGAAGGAGGGATAGATGCGTGGTAAATGGATAAATAACAGATAGTTGGTGGGATGGTTGATCGATTATCGATGTGTGAAAATCGAATAGATGAAGGGCAAGTGATTAAGAAATATGTAATTTATAAATGATGGATGATTGATTGGTAAATGTGAGGTCAGTGGATGTATGGTTATATGGGTGATAGAAAGATGAATGGAGGTTTCTATGCATAGGTGCTGGATGAATGAAGGAATGAAGGAATGATTGAACGATGGATGGATGATTGATAGGTAAATGTGTAGTTAATGGAGGATAGGATGGTTGGATGAGTGATAATAAAATATGGATAGTTAATGGACAGGTGTTGGATGGATAAATGATGGAAGGATGAATGGATGATTAATTGGGAAATGTGTTGCTGATTGAGAATAGGATTGTTGGATGGGTGATAGAAGGATGGATGGTTAATGGACCAGTATTGGATTGATGGAAGCATAGATTGATAATTGATTGGTTAATCTGTGGTTTATGGATGAGTGGATGGAAGGATAGTTGGATGGTGATAGACAAATGGAATTGTGGTTAATGGACAGGTGTTGGATAGATAAATGATGGAAGGATGAATGGATGATTGATTGGTAAATGTGTGGTTGATGCATGGATGGAAAGATGGTTGGATGGGTGATAGAAGTGTGACTGATTAGTTAAGCCCCCCATACACGTCTAGATTTTCTGTTCAATCAACTTAAAAAGA
>CM070043.1:33179727-33197399 GCA_036250615.1 Ptychadena robeensis | reverse complement strand
AAGAAAACCAAGTTAACCCTCAACTCACCAAGTTAACCCCTTACCTCACTTAACTCTAGCTCCCATAGGGGGGCTACAAGAATATTCAGTATTCAATGGTTAGTGATGAACGAACAGTGTTTGCTACACTGTACACTCTACACTTTGCAGCCCCAGAAACCGCAGGTGGCATTATGGTCAAGTTGGTGTGATGTGTAAATAGTGTGTGCCCGCTATTCAGGTGCTGTTTCTTTCAGTTATGTTGGAATACAGGGTTGTATTGAATTAACAACAACTATATCAGTATAATATGTTTTACTGTATTGTCACTAGATGGCCGTGTTGTGAGGGACAGTCATGTGACCTATAAGTTTCCTGTGTTCTGTGTTCTGTTATAATAAAGTTTGTTTGAGAGCTGTGTGAAGCCATACTACAAAGACTGTCTGCCTGCCATTTGCTGAGCATCCAGAAAGGTTTTTCTATCAAGTTAAGGGTGCGGTGTTCACCGCTTTGCCAATACTGCGCTCCCTACTTTCCGGGCACGATTTGCCAAGTCACATAACACAACTATTGTTTACCAATGAATTCAGTACCTGATTCCAGTTTGTCTTCATGACACCACGTTGCCCCCTGACACGAGTCATTACAGAGCACTATAGAATTAAAACATTTTCGCCCCCAAAAAAGGGACGCTTTGGACGTGCTTTTTAGACATTCTTTATGCTAAGGCCAAGGCTCCACTGTCACTTTTTAGATGTAATGACACCATTTTGGGTGTGTCATAAAGGCTAAAAGAAGTAGTAGAGGCTTGGCCTTGGTGGCAATCTATTCACACCACCAGGGCCCCATTTGCATAGAGTTTGTAAGTTCTCCCATGTTGGTCTAGCCCAGGGGTGGGCAAACTTTTTGACTCATGGGCCACATTGGCTTTTTTAGATTTCGGGCTGGACAAAGAGCCTGTAATGGCCAAACCACCATAGGTGTGCCAATTCCATGCATCGCTGGCATCACTAATGATGGCTATAATGTGTGATAGGCGACGTGTGACAGGGACATTGTTAACAAGCGGAGGGGAGCATCTTTTCAACTAAGGTCACTAAGGTGACTAAGGGCCGGATAAGAAAGCTAAACAGGCTGGATCCGGCCCCAGGGCCTTAGTTTGGTCACTCCTGGTCTAGGTGGTCTGGGGTTCCTCCACAGTACATACTGGAAGGTTGATTGATTTGCCCCCCATAGACTTTATTATCCTGTGACTCCATTCGATTGTGACATCTTTATCAATATATGATATATATTACTCCTTGTATCCTTCACTGCAGGTATCACATGATTATTATAATCCAAACAGCTGAGAAGATTCATTTTTAAGTACAGCAGCCTTAGGTTAGGAATGCGCTACATGGAACCCCAGAAGCGTAGGTGGCGGGGCGTAATCGTATCATGTGATCCGTATGATAAATGTTGCATATTAATCAGAACAGATTGGACATCAAACTGTTCAATATATTACATAAAATGTATTAGTATTATGAATAATGGGGATCCTTTAAATAGCCGTCTGAGCGCTAGCTGGCGGGCGACACGTGGAAAGAGTGCGTTCCGTGGGGGCCATAGGGCAAGAGCGAATTCAGTGGTTCAGTAATAAGGTGGCAGCTGCATGCAGGGGATAATTGCAGCTCCTGCGGAGACACGTTGCAGGCGCTTGTGAAAGGATTAGAGCATCCACACTCCTGGATGGAATTAGAGGCCTTGCACAGCTGCTGGGATTCTATTTATATATACAAGGGCTGACATGAGACACAATCTTTGAACATCACAAGACGTACCTCCGTACAGTAAAACTATAAAAAATATGACAAAAACCCACAAAATTATCAAACACGGACTCCTGTTATCATTCTTATCTCATAATCATCATCAACCCCCCCCCCAAATGGCGTCCTTATGCTGACGCTGGGCGATGAGTGAGCAACTTCCAAACTTTTATACATAGCAGCTCTGGCGGGCTCCGATTTCAGGTTGTGGGGGACATGTGTTTGGAAGACGGGTACCAGGAAAATCGTGTGTTAGAAACGAGAAGTCTCACACTTTACCATAGACCAAAAAGAAATCTATATTTTATGGACACGTCGTGCCGCAAGACATTGTAACAGCTCGACTGTAGCACATGTTAGAAGTCACAAAGCTGAACTCCGGCCAGTTTCCAGCAGCAGTTTTCTTCTTGTGTACATTGGCTGAATGGAAGGAGAAGCTGAGTGAAAGGCTTTATTATTGTATGAGGAATCAGAAAAAGTGGAAAGATACCAGATATTTCTCCATGGCTGGGATATACAAGATAGCTGTCCCCTGTGTCTGAAGTGTTCAACATTCACTCACCAAAAACCAAACTGGAATAATTGAGACTCAGACAGACTGGAGTTTAAGCAGCTTTTTATTACCAACATATCTATTAAAATATAATCTATAACAATCATTAAACAGACTGTAACAGCACAGGAAGCAACAAGACGACAGAGGCGGCTGTTGGTTGTGTAAAACTTTTTATTGAACAATTAGACCTGGAAGGGATCTCAAAATACGGGCAACAGTGGTGATTATAAGTCCTCCACACTTGGCCATCTAATAGTCCAAAAGTATGGTTAGCAGAGTCCAACAGGTAGGATTCGGGATCAGATCAGCGTCTGATTTGGATTAGGATTGGCGACTAGCCCGGATCGGGATCGGGTCAGCAAAGAGCGCCTTTGCACAGTACATTAACCCAAGAAGGTCCCCATGGCGGGTAGATACCGGATGGGGGACTGGGCACCGCTTCTTCCTGGTAGCCTTCTCTAATCTCCTCAGGGGTCCTGTTGCATGCTGGGGCGCGGTCTTAAAGGAACCTTCACCCTCCGCACACCACTGCTCTCCGCTACAAGACCATTATAGATGACAATGAAGGTCACTTGAAGGCAGTTATCCAGCACCCTGTATCTGCATTACCCAATACATCGGCCTTCAGCTGCACTACACCGATCGGTTACAATAAAGTGCAGATACCACCTTACAGAAATAATTCCCTGGCCCTCCGACATCCTTAACAAATGGCGGGACACCAAATCTAATGACCTTTTCCATGACCAGACCACCTTCAAGGGCCTTACAACCCCGCCGCTGCCGTGACAAGTTTTGAAACCTGAAAACAAACTGATTAATAAAATTTTGTAAACCAAGGAAAAATTGAGGGGGATAAATTAATCTGACGCAGACTGTCCTCCGAATGAAGTGTGGTATATTCTCCTCACACTAAACTGCAGGGCCCCCCCCCCCTAGCATCTAACACAACCAATCCAGTAGAGCTGGTACAAGATAACAAGCTCCTTCTAACCCAGTCATGTAGTACCTTCGCCTAGGTCTCTGTCTTTTGGATTAGTGGATGTGAGGAATGGTGGGAGCTGAATGCTAGTGACAGAGGGCAGCAACATCATAGCTACACTTTATCAATGACTTATCAATGTACAGGAGAGGAGAGTGGGGGGTTTGCTGCATCAGTTAGTGGCCCTAATCGAGCGGGCACGCCAACCTGACTGGATGGGCCTAGCCCCCATGTTCCGCCCATAGGGGCAAGCTGGGTATGACAGGACAGTATGTACAGGAGAGGAGTGCGGTGGATATTACAGGGGGCTGTATGTACAGGAGACCAGTGTGGGGAGTATGACAGGGGGCAGTATATACAGGAGAGGTGGGTCAGTTAAATGTAACATTGAGAGAGTGTGGGGGGGGGGGTATTACAGGGTGCCGTATGTACAGTAGAGAGTGGTGGGGATATTACGGGGGCATATGTTCAGGATAGGAGTGTGGGGGGTATGAACAAAGGGGGCAGTATTACAGGATAGGTGTGGGATATGACGGGGGCAGTAATTACAGGAGAGGCTTGTTATGGTAATGACAGGGATGGCAGTATGTCAGTAGAGGAGTGTGGGGAATATGACAGGGTGCCCGCGATGTTTCAGGAGAGGAGTGTGGGGGATACCAGGGGCAGTAGGTACAGGAGAGGAGTGTTGGGGGGTTTGACAGGGGGCAGTAAATGTAAGGAGATGAATTGTGGGGGGAAACGGGTGTTGGTTTATTACAGGTGGCCTTATGCACAGCGCAGGAGTGTGTGGGGTATGTACAGGGGACAGTATATAAACTGTAGGCGTATGACAGGGGCAAGTATGTACAGGAGAGAGTGTGTGGTATGACAGGGGGTCAGTCTGTCCATGAGCGGCGTGTGGGGGTATGACAGGGGGCAGTATGTACCGGAGAGGAGTGGTGGAAGGTATGAAACAGGTGCGTATTACAGGAGAGGAGTGTGGATGGTATGACAGGGTCAGTATGTCCATAAGGAGTGTGTGGGGGTATGACGTGCTTGATGTACAGGGAAAAAAGAGGAGTGTGGGGTGTATACAGGGGGCAGATGGTAAGGAGAGGAGTGTGTGGGGTATGACAGGGGACGATATAACGGGAGAGGCGGATGACAGGGGCAGTAGTACAGAGAGGAGTGTGGGGGGATGTTGGACTGGGCAGTAATGTACAGGAGATTAGTGTGGGGGGTATGACAGGGGGCAGTATGTATAGGGTAGGAGTATGGGGGTATGAGGGGACAGTATATACAGGAGAGGAGTGTTATTACAGTCAATTGGTTACAGGGTTATTACAGTCAATTGGTTTATTATAAATTTGCATGAAGACATATTCAGTATGATTTTTGTTTCAATACATGTTACCCCTATAATCAGCATCCAGCTTTGTGTAGACAGAAAGCTCTTCATGACAACCCCAGACTGGAAACTCTTCAGACAGTCAGACTTGCTTTAAGACTGACATCACAGTCAGCTGAGATCACAGTGACTTTGTCTAAAGACACCCAGCGGGGTGTCAATTGATCCTGCAGGTTTGCGTCTGATTTGCGTTTCAGATTCAATTACATTAGAGCGCTCAGATCCAGCCTAACGCCAATGCTCTTAGTGGTCGGTGACATAATCCCAGCATTAGTAAAGCCACAGTGATGGACAGCTTAGTGCTCACATCCTGGTAATTATCCAGATTGTGTTATCCAATTTGCTGTGATTGGCCCCCTCTGTGGGACCGGTCAGGTTGGAACTTTGATAAATAGACAATAGGTACTGTGTTTAAGTGATTGAATCTCAGGCTTGCTGTACACAACACAATACAAAGAGAGGCAATTTAATGCCCCAGATTCATATTGCCCAATTTGTAAAATCTAAAGCCCCCCATACACCTTACAATCTTACCATGCAATTTCTGTACAATCAACTCTTGTTCTACCAAAGCCATATAATATGAGGACCTTTCTAAAGCCCCCCATACACGTTCTGATTTTTCGTACGAATTTTGCCCGACCGACCGATCGGGTTGGGAGATTAATCGGATTCGGAATTATGTACCCGAACAAACCCGATTTCTCAAAATCGGCCGAAAAATCGTTCGGGACCGCTTCGGACCTGTCCGTAAATTTTTGGTCGATCTGCTGTTAATAAATAGGGTCGGGCTGATGGATCGGTGATAATTCGAATTCCGATTTTTCGTGCCAGCCGACCGACCATAACATTCTAGGTGAAAATCGGGTGACCGGATTGGCCGAAAAATCGGTCGGGAGAATAATCGGAACGTGTATGGGGGGCTTAATCCTTCCAATCACTATGTATTCTATCAGGTAGGACCCGACACTACATAGCAGTGATATATACCTTCCAATCACTGTGTATTCTATCAGGGAGGACCCGGCACTATAGCAGTGATATATACCTTCCAATCACTATATATTCTATCAGGGAGGACCCGGCACTACATAGCAGTGATATATACCTTCCAATCACTATGTATTCTATCAGGGAGGACCCGGCACTACATAGCAATGATATATACCTCCCAATCACTATGTATTCTATCAGGGAGAACCCGGTACTACATAGCAGTGATATATACCTTCCAATCACTATGTATTCTATCAGGGAGGACCCAGCACTACATAGCAGTGATATATACCTTCCAATCACTATGTATTCTATCATGGAGGACCCGAAACTACATAGTAGTGATCTATACCTTACAATCACTATGTATTCTGTAAGGGAGATCTAATGGAATGTATGGAGACATCTAAAGGTGTATGGGGGGTTTAAGTCAACCGAATAATGGGAAGAACACTTCTAAAATGTTGAATTTCTCTACTTGAAGTTAATATAACTTTATCTCTTTGCCCAGAATGATTTTAGGAGAATGATCTCACTGGTCATGATTTTGAGCCCTGATGGAGAGGGATCTTGTTACTGAAATGTGTTGGGTTTGTAATCCTTTATGTTAGTTTGATGCCTTTCTCATTTTATCCAAGCTCCTCTGATGAAAGCAGGGTATACACTGGTATATCCCCATGTAACCGGGGCCCAGCTGTCATCACTCTTCATCTTTATCGCGGTGCAGCACTGCTGCGTCATTGATATCGGCGACCCTCGGTCCCCATTTAGAGCAATGGAGATCGAACAAGGTTTTCCAACATGTTGGAAACCTGTTCAGCAAAGCCTGGATGGATCAAATTGTGTAATAGATTCAAGCAAAATCGAGCGCGGTGAATGTGCATAGCAATTGATTGTGCTTGATTGTATTACAAAATCGAGCCACGTATGCCTAGCTTACCTCTGCTATACCCAGGGGCAGTTCTACCCTTGGTGATCAACCCCTCCCCTATTGTGAGGATGATGGCTATGTGAGAAAGGCAGTTACTCTGCCAGGTGGTGCCCAAGAATTACACCCCACCCTCTCTCTTTAGTAACCACACCCCGAACTGAGCTCTTCTTCCCCTCTGTATGATATTGGGGGTGGCAGCATGGCAGGGGGGCAAAAAAAAAATTCTGACGCCTGTGATGCCACCCCAGCACAATGCCACCCTAGGCAACCCGCCCATGTTGCCCATGCCTAAAATCACCATGGCTATACCTTATGAGATCAGAACAAGACGCCAAAATAAATGTAAGGCAGCAAATGATGCAATGCTTTAAAAGAACTCCTGACACCAGTCCAAAACATTGTCTAAGCCACTTTCTCCAAATATGCAACCAGGAATGTTATCAAGCTATAGCTATAGAATAGGGCACTATATAAATATGGTATCTAAATAAATGCTAAAAACAATAATAATAATATTCAATTATAATAATAGAACAGAAAAAGCTACTGGGCCAACCTCGGGACCAGCTTTATCAGTCAAAATCCCTAATATGTGCCATTTGCACAAAAAAATTCAATCTAAACCCGATGGGAATATCAATCATAACATGTGATAAATGTCTCAATCACTCCACTAGGGGGTGCTGATCCATCAGTTAAAAGGTTGCGTTTAACAAGGTCAGATAAAGAGACCCAAATCTGTGGACGGGTCTTAGCCTTTGTATGGGATGATGACTCAGTACAGACAAAAATCGGCTTTTAACTCTACGTGCTGGGGGCTAGTCTAGGAGTAGTGTTGATCACGGCTATTCTTATTTTTATTGTGAATATCGGCCTTTCGAGCATTTGCAAAAATCTTGAATATTGTGCTATATCATATATATCGTAATCATGAATATTCATGATTCTAAGAAAAGTACCAATTTTAAAAGTTTACAATATTCGCATTTACAACTGCTGATTTTTGCAATGAATACTTCTATGAGTGTTGTCTCATGTGGTGATTACACTGCAGCTGCTATTTCACATTCTGTCACTAGATGTCACTATGACGACACACATTGCGTCTGCAATGGGCACATGTACAAGTGCCGATTTTTTGCAATAAAAGTAATAACTGGAGTTCACAAATTGTTGAATTTACTGCAAAAATGTATGTTCTAAACCTAAACAAGCATTCGACCCTTGCAGCAAGATATGTGTCCAACATCAATGGTTTTAAAACTATTTACCCACAGTTCAGCTCAAGTAAACACATTTACAATAAACTTTAAACATTGTTGCATTGTATCAACGCATGAATGAAGGCCTTTGAGCTGTATTCATTATAAATATATACATTTTAGAAGCAGCGCCACCTAGTGGACACAGTGTGAGACACAGATAGATTTACAGACCTATTATATAAGACTTTGCTCATCTTTTGTTGCACTTAAGCTATCTTTAGCTGATTTAAACTAAAAGCTGTGTTAGGCGCAAATAAATCTCATCTCAAAACTAATCTCATGGAACCCCCCTCCCCCATTAGACCATTGTGTACATGTACAAGTACTAGAGATCGTTTGATTGAAATGTTAAGTCTGTTTAAGCGTATTTTTCTCATTAAAGTTCTAGTGGTGTCCATGTCTTCTCCTGACACAGTATTCTTTCTAATCCTTGATGGCCCGGAGTGACTGATTAAGTCGTCCTCATTGTCTTCTCCTGGTTGCCGGAGATCGGGGCGATATGCAAATCACGGGTAAGGCTTTATGATATCTTCTATGATTGATGCCCGGCGGTAATAGGCAACATCCGCTCCTGGATGGTTTATGTCCTACGTACAGCAAGACCTTAAGCATTATCCTAAGAGACGCTCTGATTAAGATGGAGGTTTTGATGAATTTCGGCAGGAAATTATGAAATCGTTGTTCACAAATCTCTTTTCATTAATAAAGGAAGGTGTAAGCCGCGTGTCTGGAGGCAGAAACGGAACATCGGTGATTTGTGGCTTTTCAAATGCAAATCTTCATCCTGACAGCACGGAGAAAGTTCAAGATGGATGAAGTTACAGGGTGAACTCACATCTGGAAGGAAAAAAAAATATGCATTCAGTATCCTACAATGGAGGATGATTGGTATGGTCATGTGATCAGGCAAAACTTGTATTATACCCAGAGTGCTACTCCAAATATGGCGCTAAGTATGCCTTGTTAAAGATGCTCTATCGCTCCTATATTACTCATGGATAGGTTCCTCCTACCAGCCATGATCTACCTCGTCCATATAGCATAACAGAGAATTAAAAGATGGCCAAAAATATTGGCACCCCTGCATTTTGTCAGTAAATCATTGTAATTAACAATTGGCAGCACAGCTTTTGGAAGCCATATCTGATGTAATTCCCATTCTGTAACAATCACTGAAGCCGGCTTTGAATAGCAGCGGATCTTCTGGCAGATCAACCGTGAGTGATGACGTCATCGGAGAATCAACCGGGCACCCTTTGTGTCGATTCCCATCCAAAGTTATGGGATCACTCTAAGAAATCACACAACGATTTCACATATGAATTTGCCTAAAGCATTAGATTTGCGTCTCATTTCGTGGCAGATTGACAGTCGTGAGTGCATACGAGGGTCAATGGGCGGCAAACTCTCTCATAGCTCAACGTGTATGGCCACCTTGAGTCTTTGACATCTTCAATTGGAAGTTTGGGCCGTGCTTCCTTTGCCAGTTGCTCCAGGTTTCTCAGATTTGAAACTTTTCCTTCTCCCAACTGCTGTTGTTTGATCTCTCCACAGGAGCTCGATGGGATTTATAGCTGAACACATTGCTGACTAATTCAAAGCTCTCTGGCACTTTGTCTTTACTAGGAATGGTCAAATTTTGTCAACTGGATTTATGAATGAATTTTAAAGCCTGTGAACAAGGTATCATCACCGATATTGCTGGAAAAAAAAGCATATGTTGCTTTAGAATACATTATGTTCCAAGTCACGTCAAAATTTTAACTGAAAATTTTATTATGTCTAGTTTTAACCTCTCTGACAGTATGAATATATATTTTTTATTTTGTTGAAAGCGGCATGAGAAATTTAACAGATATGTACTGGCAGCCATTACTGGCAAACAATGCAGGCAGCCCCATATCCCCCCCTTATCACTGACATCCGGTACATGCACCCAGGAAGAAGACATACAGACATTGCTAGAGGACACTACCAGCTAATCTGGGTCAGGTAGCAATCATGAGTGTGGCTAAGGGTGACCCTGTTTTTGGTCATGAAAATCTACTCCAAGCCACACCATATCTTCCACTAGTGATGGCCGAACATCGGCCACGTCCGTTTGCGAACAGGCAGATCGAACTTTTAGAAAAGTCAGACGTCCGCCTGTTCATGGGGAACTTCAAATTCCCCTCCTGTTTGGAAAAACCGGAAGTGACATCACTGGAATGCACATTTCTGATTACCGGACGTGACACTGGCTTCTCTACCTGGTTTCTAGTGAAAATATTCTTCCTCTGGCCGGATCTTACTGCTCCTGGTCTGGCCGGTGGAAGAATAATAATCTTGTCGCCAGCGAACGTGGCCGGTCGAACACCCGTACTGTTCGCCGGGAGAAGAAAAGAACATCCCATGTTTGCGGCCGAACTGTCCACCTTGCCATCACTATCTACCACTAGGAAGATTAAACCATTTTCAGACACGGAGGAAACTTGTAACACTTACCCCACAACCTGTGGACACCTCTCCTGACACCGTACAGGCGATCTTAATTTACCTTGAACACTTTGTTCCTACCAATCAGGTGGTCCCGTTTTTCTGCGGACAGTGGCCCCCTGTTCCTCCTGTTGTCGCGTGTTCTCTCCCTTGGGCGAACCCCCGCTTTATATATTTACAATCTCCTTTCATCTTGATTGATCTCACCACACCTCCTGAGGAAAATCGCTGTTGAAACGCGCTTCGAGGTAGTGGACCCTTATTAGTCTTATGGTCATCTAAAATCAACCAAGCTTGCCATATGGATCGGCAGACATCCATGCAACCCAAGGATACGGCCCAGATTGTGTGAAAATCAATAAAGACTTTTAACCTCTCCTTAAATGTTCCTCTGGACATTTGACACTTTGTGTAATGCAAAGACCATTTTGACATGACCATCTAATCGATATAATATATTTTTGTCTTGATGTGTATCTGTATCACAATCTTTCTCTAAATCCTCAATCTGAGGTAACATTTAAGGGTTGGGTTGGCCACATTTAAAGTCCCCGTGTCTTTGCCCTCGGGCTAAGAGAAATAAATTGGAAGGACATTGGGTCCGATGAACTTTCGGAACTCACTGCCCCTCCACCCCCCCTCCATACACATTTTCAGGTGCTTTGGGGTATTGCCCTAATGCAAGACTCATGGCCTACTACTGAGACCCAGCTTTGTGACAACTGGCCCTATATTGCACACCAGAATTTTTGGGTTGTCTTCAGTAGTGTTGAGCTAGAATATTGGAATTGTAAATATATTCACCGATTATGGGATATACGAGAATTTGCAAATTTCTCAAATATGGCTGCTGAAATTCACAAATTTTGAATATTCAAGATATTATGCTTTGGGAAGCTTATGGCCATGCATTGCGGTTTTATATTCACAATTTGAAAATAAATACCACGTGACCATTCATTTTGAAGGTAATCGCAAATGTTCGCAATGCATAGCCATACACAATCATTTCAAATCGCATATTAGTGGAATTATTTGCGATATTCAAACATTGCCATCTAGTCTTCAGATTTCATAATATCAATCAAATCAGCTGGTGCCGGAAGCAAGCTCCTTGAAGGTTTGTACAGTCTACAGGTAAAGCTGGCCAAAGACGTTTTGTGTCTTTGTCGATTCTCCGGCAGATATGTTCGTAAATTCTTAGATCGATTTCCTGGCTGACAGGAGATCTCTTTCTAATTTACTTTGAATATTTGGAATAATATGTGAAATTTGAATATATTATGGACCTGGACCTAGCCTACGGACACATATCTGGTGTGACAGACTGGTCATCTGTCACTGTGCAATTAGACTGTTAGGTGGTGTCCTGGGAGGAGTCTGGGATATTGTTGCCCAGTTTGCTGAGTGTTTTTGTTTTTTTCTTAAAGCGCCCCAGACTCTGGGATAGGAATGATGGAACTGGGTGGGCCTTCTTATTCCCCCAGGTACACTTAAGCAGGGTACAAACATGTAGATATGGGTCAGATCAATGGCCACTTCGAGCACTGTGCGCACTCAAAGCCATCTATCTGGCCCATATCTAATGCGGCCATCTCAGTTTTCAAACAGGATCAATCAACCCCCCTCGAAAACAGGGATATCGGACAAGACTGTTAATTACGGCCGCTGTCCGTTGCATCGCATGGAAACCACGCGTTTACATGCAGCATCGTTTCTCCAGCTCCTCTGATATCTGAGAGCAGCATCATGACGTCATCACCCTGCTGCACAGGGGAACAGGGAACATCAGACGGCTCCAATATCGAGTCGTGTGTTCCCTGCTTTTCCAAGTGGGCTTCTGAGTGTAGACAGGGGACACACAAGGCGTGTAGGGCCCAGATCTGTGGCTAATGGAGCCAAGGAAACAGGGGGCTCACAGTGAGTGTGGGGCCCAGGCCTGTTCCTGCTGGGAAGCTGAACCCAGGACAAACATTTATGTTGACTGTTTGAAAGCCAAGAGGCTTAGCATTTTCAGTTAAGTTTTGTTTGGACTGATACTAACCCCTGAGAGGGAGAGTGAATTGCTTACGGACTATGTGGTGGCAAATAAACGTAGGCAGGAGCCCTAAAACGATACCATTGGCCTGGATTGATGGTTTGTAAGCACCCATTAGAGCTGAACCTCCACACTGTACACTTCATGTAATTGGAGCTTAATATATTCCACCCAGGCATACCTGCAGTTCATAACCAGAATAAACATCTTCTGCAAATAACCTTGAATTAGAAGAGTCCCAATGACTTCGCCCTCCGTTGATTAGAACCCTACTTTAAACTTGCGCTTGTCTAGCCGTTTCCTACTTTTCTGCGGCATTTCAGGCCGGGGACATTTCTAAAGCCATTATTTCACAGCTTACATTATTTTCTTATTAACAGATAAACAGAGAACAAACATAAAATATTTTCTCCGGCTCTTTACGGGGCGATTACAGCGCTCTACTTGAAAGGTTTCATTGTCTATAAAAGATGTGATTAATGAAATTCCACGAGACGAGCTGGAGATGCGTAATGTCAAGGACAAATATTGGAACACGTGGAGGCGCCCGGTGCTGATGGCGACTGCAGAGTCTCTTACTGAAGGGTTTTGCGTGAGAAGGACACAATGGCAGCTCATGGCGCCATGTATGTTGGGTTGCCTTGCTTAACATAGGCTTAATGCAATAACAACTTGAACTTTATTGTTTCCAATGGGTACAGGTCAATGCCCTTGGTGTGCCATTTGTGAACATGGAAAATGCAGCATGTGAGCACGATGTTATGGAAATAAATATAATGGATTTCGGCTCCTATAAAAATGTGTATTGATTTAACACTGAAATAATGCATTATGCAAAAGCAGGTCAATAGGATGTAAATATAACAAGTATGGTGAGAATTCAGTATTGCAGTTGGTCTTCCATAGCTATAAGCCAGAGAAGACTGCCTTCATGCTGCAGAAGAAGCCCCCTGTGGAAAATGTGGTCTCTCGCCATAGGTCAGACACACCCCTTGCTATATCACACCTAGAGCTTACTAGGACACGGAGCAAATTAGAATTCTACTAGGAGGCCCAGCCTTGGTCAGTCAATACAGTTACCCAAGGATGTGACTTATTTTGGCTGGTTTTGAGCCCCCCAAACGATCCTGAGCCCCCAGTAAAATGTAGCAATTCTTTTTTTCATCCATGTTATTAGGGAAATGTTTCTTCACTTTCACACAGTGGAAGTGGATCCAGAACAACCTGGGCTCAGCAGAGTTGGGTCAAGTCATTGGCATCACAAGGATTGGTGTCCAGTAAACTAGGTTTGGTGTCACCAGAAACCCATGGTGTCACCCCATAGTGGTGTATATGGTGTACTGTGGGTAATATAGGTGTGACATTGTGCAATGATGTACAGATGTTAAATATATATATTTATTTATATATACATTCAGCAGGGGTCGAGGGTGATCACATACTAACTTGCTGAGTGTTTAACTTTACTCAGTCCCTGACACACTGCAAACATGAATCTCCCACCACGATTAAATGATACAGAGGCTGCATCGATATGTGTAGTTAGGGATCCAGGGGAGGTGCTGCAGGGACAGGCAGTGAAGTTCTTACATAAGTGACACATGTAGAGACCATTCACGGGAGGGGGGGCAACCCAAAGACTGTAATGCAGTTGTCAAATTGGCAATGCAGTTGTGATACTTCAGCCTTCAGTAGTACTTCACTGTTTGGGAAGTATGGTGTCAGACCTCTTTCAGGAAATGTCAACCAGTGCAGATCACACTCCCCACACTGGGCTAGCGGTGCCAATGGGTTGAGTTGTGATGATCCTCTACAGAGAAGGAAGGTGGATCCAAAGTGAACTCTAGCTCTTCTTGTTATTTGTGGTTTGAGCTCTGATTGTTGCGTTGGTAGTTGGGATTCCCATCGGATTTCTAAAAAATAAGGGACCAAAGGTTTCTCTAAGGGCAAGTCTGCATCTTGCCCTAAGGCAGTGGATCCCTACACAGCTCCCCTTTTCTAGAAAATGTTTAAGCCCCCCCCCCCCCATTCAAGCTAAACTGTTTCAGATTAAGGGTCATTTTACATTAGCTCCGCACTCCGCAGTTTGGGAACAACTGCCCTAAGGTTTGTGATCCTGTAGATTTGTGATATACAATGTAAAATCTGACTACTGGGAGGAGACTGAGGAAATTCTGTCTTTCTGCCTGCAGCATATTGATGACATCATCCCAGTCTAGGCATAGACCCTACTGCTGTCTTCTTCTGTAATATATATATTTCAAAAATTTGCATATTCATGTGAAGTTTCTTGAATAAAAATTGGGCACATTTTTACAGCACCAACTATCAATACCATCTCCTCGCACAATGTGCTCCATTATTATTCTTTTATGATACATGAAAAGGAAACACGCGCTTCGGTTTCACAAAAAAGCGCTCGGTAAACAGTGATTAATTGGCCACCAGGTTGCGCTTCGCATGAAAATAAGGCTGACCCAGCGAGATCCGTATTATTCCTGAAACAAATACGCCGGAAGATTCCAATGAAAAGCACCACGTCTCATTGTTGTCTCAGGTTTATTCACAGGAGACGGCACAATGGCGGCTGGATGGAGTGAATTCCTCGCTCATTAAAAAATATATATTTTCTAAATGGTGACGGTCTGTTTACAGATGGGGACAAAATATTGATACTCCCAATATAATGTATGTGAAGGGCGGCAAGAAACACGACAGACAATAGAGATTGTACAAGGCAAATACATAATTTTTATGTTATTTAGACCCAAAATGTGCAGAAATTTCTATTGAAAATGTTCTTATTCTCAACTGAAATTTTCCCAATTTTCAACTGAAATTTCCCCCAAATTTTTTTTTTATCTGAAATTTCCCCAATATTTTTCAACTGAAAGTTTCCCAATTTTTGACTGAAATTTCCAAAATTTCTTCTAAGATTTGTACAACTTGACATACAAAATGTGAATGGAAGCCAGAAGCATCACTGAGGAAAAAATTGAAGAAAAATTTAGGTTGTAAGAGGCAAATACCTTATTTTTATATTAATTAGACCAAATTTCAACTGAATTTGCACAAGTTGTTCACAATTTTAAATTGAAGCTGCACAATTTTCAACTGAAATTTCCACAAATTTCTTCTTACTGACAGGAAAAATATTGATATTCACATGACTCCAGGATTCCTGAACATTACCTACCCACCTTTAACCAATAACTTACTTAACCCCCTTCTCACAGATCTTTCCCGCACTTCCGGGCGCACATGAGCGCCACATCGCCCCCAGCGCGACCGTGCAGTCCGCCCCTTTGGCCGCATCGAGATCGGCATGGCTTATCCTTGCCGTCCCTGCCGTGTCAGGCGCCGCCCCCCGGGAGGCCGAGCCCCCAGCCACCGCACTCGCCGCAGCGCCCCGCGCGGCCGGCGGTTGCCCCATCCACACCAGGAGCAGCCCCCACCGCCCCCGCTGGCTGCCGTCCCAGACAGCTGCGGACTATCCTCTGGAGCCCGCATCCCATGAAGGCCCAAAAGGCTTCAAAGAGCCCAGGAACCCCCCTAACTGATCTCACCCCGCCCTAACTGAACCTGGGCCGCACAGGGGACCTCGCTAACGCCCCCCGCAAGCGCGGAAGCATCCGCGTGAGACAAAAAGAAGAGCGTGTATGTACTGGTTGTTCAAAAAGCCTCTCACCGCCACAAGTCGTCCCGCCATGCCGTCGTCCTCTTCACACCCCGGCACTGCACTCTTGATCCATCCCCGCTTCGCGCCAACTTGACCACGGCGCCTCACTGTCGATGACCGACCCGGCTGTCGTCCGAGCCTCAAGGTCCCCCCTCCTCCGCACCTGTGGGGACTATAAATCACAGCCACCCCCCCCCCCCCTATGGCCTGGACTCTCGCTGGGACCCAACCTATAAGCTGGGAATGATGACAGGTAGTTCAAGTTCTCTTTAGAATTTTCAGGCAAGGAGCAGGATTTAGCAAGGGAGTGCTGGTGGTCCACGATGATACTTGAGTACGTTTTCGAGTCTGGCACTATATTGGCTTTTGTCTGTGGGCTTATTTGCGAGGCTTCGTGGGGGGAGGTAGAAAGGATGGTAGGTGTATTTTCCTCACTCCCTCCTTCCCCTCCCCCTTCCCACTCTTTACCCCAATCCCTTTCCTCCCGCCATTCCCGCTGCTTTCGTGACCGTAGACAAGAGGCCCCCTCGCTGCCCGGGCCCCTCCGCAAGCGCGTCCCAAGAGGAGGGGAAAACCACCCGGGAAACCCCCATATAAAAAATAACCCTCTCCCCCCCTCCGGTCCCGCCGTCTAAAGGCCGCGGAACCCCTGACCCCTGGCAACTATCAGCACCCTGTCCCACACATACAACATCAGCCACCTCCCCCTAGCACCCCCAACATCCATGCTGTCAGGGCTTGGCGAAGCGCTCTGGAGAGCCCTGCAAGCACTTCCCACGGCCCATGCCCCAGGCCCAGAGCGAATCCAGTTTGCCGCAGGAGATGGGAAGGCCCCACACCACGTAGTGGCCCAAGATGGAGGCCGCAGTTTTGGCGCCGCCTTGTCGGCCGGAGGGGCCGGAGCCAAGCCATGGTGTAGATTAATGGCGACGAGCCCACGGGAGGCCCTGACTTGACATTGGGAGGATACAAGAGCGGATGGAGGTGGGAGAAAAAATGAAAGGAAGGGAAAAAGGTTGAGCAGGCCTTGATGTGGGGCAAGCTTAGGCAGTGATGGCAGTGATGAGGAGTGAGTGGGGGGGGAGGGGGGGGGTGAGAGAAGATACAATCGGAATTTGAGGAAAAAACAAAAAATAAAAAAAAATGGCAAACATGGTGAGTATTGGAGGGCAATTGATGAGGATGGAAACCAGGAGAAACGCGGCTGAGGATGTGGGGGGGGGAGGGGTATAGAAGAAGGGCTGAGGCAGATTACGGGAACGGCGGAGTGCAGTGCTAGGGGGAAGGCGTACAGGACGGGTGGGGGGGGTATGTTCTCGTGTGCTAGATTGGAGCTGGAACCAATTCCTACACCTCCGGTCATCCTTCTCACTTAGATTGAGAAAAACACAGTTCCAGCAGCATACATTGCAAGGGAAGAAAAGAATGAGATCTTTACCTGAATCCAGCAATGCGACTATCTTGATCTGCGACGCATAAGGGACCTTTTTTTTTTCCCCTTCCGGTTTCTGATACTCATTGCTTTCCGCCCCGCCCCTGACCTATTCCAATTGGCTGCTCGGCATGCCCT
>CM070043.1:33133967-33165197 GCA_036250615.1 Ptychadena robeensis | reverse complement strand
AACAAAGTCTCTACCCTAGGAGTTGCAGAGGCCTCAGAAAGGTAGCTCTGGCTCACAGGAAACAGGAACACAGCAACACTTCAGACTAACAGGGCCCCAGGAGGGGGAATCCCTGGGTCACACTGAACACTGAACTAGCAGAGCTGAACCCTTTTATACCTTTTGACAGCACCCAACATTCCAGAGGGATGACTAAGTTCCCTCCAAAATGTTGCAAAGTAGATGAGCAGGTGGTGTTGTTGTCTCTAGCTGAAAGGTCATCTCCAGGCAGAACAGACTTGATACATTTCCCACCAGAATTCTGGAGGGAAAATGTACAAGCTGCACCTGCCAAAGAAAACCAAGTTAACCCTTACCTCTCTTAACTCTAGCTCCCATAGGGGGGCTACATTGGCTCGTTTGAATGAGCCGCCAGTTGTCTTGTGATGTAAAAGAGAGTCTCATGGTTGATCGCCCACTCCCTGAAAACTACATCTCATGACCAGGTCCAACAGGCAACCCTTAGTTGGCCAATTCTCCAGCTTTTTCTCCATTTTCACCTCAAAAGACAAACATAAAAGCAGGTAACTGCTTGGGTTGGACATTTTTGAGTTAAAGCCCATCTTGATATACTGTATTAGTCCTGTCCTGATATCACTTCTCTCTCCATTGGATGACAGTCTTGCTGTCCAAGGCTTGCTACATTTCTCCTCCATATATACAGTGAATTGAGTTTAGCAATTCAAAGGCAGGATATAAGTAGTTCACCAGGTAGAATTTCTGATTGGTAGTGTTGAGAATTAAAACTACCACTTAGGACAGGTAAGATTTGATCTAAAAATAATTTTTGGGTTTAGCTAACCACAATTGTTGGGACTCCAGAATAACAATGGACTTAATGCTGGCTCTGGGGCACAAGGTTGTTATGTTGAACCAACAATCTCTGCTTTGTTGGGGACATATGTTTCCTACTGGATTCATATGAGATGTTCCATTTATCTAATTGAAGAACAAGGTGAAGGACAGAGCTTGATGAGTTTTTGGACAATGTCAATATAATAAATTATAAACTTCTGACATGTAATATGAAAACAGGGTGTTTGGGAGAATAAAGGGACCCTGGTTCCACATCTCTGTCAATATGAAGACCCAGAACTAATATGAAGGCCAATGCTATTTTGGGGTCGCCACCTCCTTGCATGCAGGTAAGGGTTTGTTTAAATGAACCACCAGTTGTCTTCTGGTGTATGTAATTGATGGTTTCATGGATGACCGCCCACTCCTGCATCTCATGACCAGGTCCAACAGGCAACCTCCAGTTGGCCAAGCTTTGTAGAAAATGAAGACAAAAATAAAAGCAGGTAACTGCTTGGGTTGGACTTTAGTTATTTATATAAAGCCCATCTTAATCTTTTACTCCTGATAACTCTCTCCATAGGATGACAATTTTGCCTATATAAAGGCTAGTGCAGGGTGGGCACTGGGCAAACTAAGGTCCTGGGGCCACATCTGGCCCTTTGTCACCTTGTTGAAAAGATGCTCCCCTGTCCTCTGCAATGAGTGCACATAATGCCTAGATGCCTTGGGGACAATGCAGTGGGAAGATCACGTGATGATGGGCGCATCTTCATGGTGACAACAGTCAGCCTCTTGGCGTTATCTCTGCTCATTGCAATGAATGAGCATTTCTTGAAGGTAATTTAAAAAGATAACGTTCCTTCACACGTCGCCTATCACACATCACCATTATCATTAGTGATGCCAGTGTTGCAAGGAATTGGCACACCTATGGCCATTACAGGCTCTTGGCTCTGTCCCTTTATCAAATTTGAGAAGCCAATGTGGCCCATGAGTAAAAATGTTTGCCCACCTCTGGTCTAGTGGGTGTAGGTACCCAAAGGCAGGATATATCTGGATCTCACCAGGTAGATAAAAAAAAGAAAACTAACACCACAGGACTGGTAAGCTATGACATTATATGGCAAATATTTTGGGGGGTTAACCACAATTGTAGGGACCCCAAAATTAGAATGACTCTAAGCAGACACCTCTATAGACTGTTATGTTGAATCAACAATTGGTGACGTGTACTACTGGATTCATGTGAGACGCATTATTCTTTTATCCAAACCTTATGCATCATTTAAGTTTCTAAGCCAATAAGAAATTAAGTGGTAAACTGTGCAAACACAAATGCGCTAAATATCAGCTGCCATTCATTTTATACATCCAAACACAGTAAATAAAGACGGTCGCTGCATAGATAGGCATCAACGTGTTGACAAGTGTGCCGGTAACGAACCGTGCCGAATATTTGCCTTTCTCCTCGGTTGGACACCCATGGGGGCGGCAGACATTTGCTTTTCACTCACACATGCTAATATTTGTCTCTCTTTTTTTTGTAAATCTGTTTATTATAATGAAGAATAACAATAGCTGAAGTCTCCCGGAACAGAGAGCAGGTTTATTTAACCACACAAACCGCTCGGAGAAAGAATAACACAAAAGCGGCTTATAAACTTTTGTAGCGGCTTGAGTAAACATTGTTCTTTTGTCAGAGCGCTCTCGCCCCTCTCCAAATCACTACCATTCTTTGTCACTTTTTCCTTTGTAGCGTCAAGGTCTAGCCTGTCTTATAAAGTGAACCTGTCCTCCCTTAGGCTGGGTCTACACTAGTATTCGCAAAGTCGGAAAAATACAGTGTCATATACTTATTATACTATACTATTAGTAAACCACGTCTGAAAACGCATCATGCATAGTTTGCGCATGTCACACACCTCTGTACGTGTGTCCAGTGAGTCCGCACCACTTGTAGCCGAAACTGTAATCCATACCCCACTTATTTATCTTGTGTGACCCAGGAGCTGGTATGGGCCATAGGCACTGGAACAGCGCAGGAAGTCCATGCTCTGTAATGCTGGCATGAACTAGGGAGTGGGAGCCGGCATACACCCTACGGGAATGCTAGTACAGGTCTACTGTGAGGGCGGCTGGAAGTGCTGCACCTGAAGATAACTGGAACTTAAAGGAACAATGTGTGTGATTCTGCTCTCTGGCTGCATGCACGCCAGAACAAACAGTTATGGGAGATAGGCCTACGAGAGGATAGCGCACCTAGTTACACTATCTCCATCAGGTCCTTTCCCACTAAGCACAACCCCAGGGGCCGACACTTCTCTTTTTCTTAGCTCTTTTTATAATTTTTTTCAAATCACAAAAATACATACATAAAGTAACACATATGCAAAGGATTAATAGATCCCCGTTAGTGAAGTGTAAGCTGCCAACATCCCAGGATAATACAATGGAAAACAGAAAGTTACACCCCGCGTGACCAACGGGAATCCCCCAGGCCACCCCAAGACGGGACCAAGACAACTTCCCAATGCAAGCGAGTCGGAAGCACCAAAACCCACCCATCAACATCTGACACACAAGCCAAGGGAAAGGCCCGCACACAAACATACAAATCAAACATCGACCACCACCGCCCCCCCAGGAGAAAAGAAGCAAACACGACAAGCAACCGGGGACGCAAAACCGCACAAATACAAGTCCACGACAACACAAAGCACATGCCACAGTGAAAAAGCAACAAATTATCCCCTGGAGAAACACCAACCGGAAACACCCACCATGGCGACGCCCCCAGACCCCGGGAGGCCCCAGCCAGGTGCCCACCACCCGGGGAACGGGGGTGGCACTAAATAAATAGACTCCTGGTCCCGGGGCATCATGGGTAGCCATCTTAAAGGGGATGCTACCCCCACCTTGCGATTCCCTGTCACTACAGAGGGTCAATGATGGATAGTTGGAAGTACCAACCAAGTACCATAGTTGGAAGTTGGGTAGAACCTAAGCCCCTGTTGGACTTCCTTTTTATTTATTAGTTCCATTGACTAATATTTTTACCCAGATATACTAGAGCTTTAAGACTCTACCATCTAAACTGATTTGGGAAAATAATTTGCATATCGTGTCTGAACCATCACCTTATACAGAATAACAAATTCCGTAATGCTTTTTCCTCTGAAGAACCCCACCCTAACCTGCGTATCACGATTAAACGCGCTCAGCTCCGGTTTCACTGAAAAGCCTGTAAGGTCATTTGACTTGTATAAATAATTGCCAACGACTCCAAATTGCACTGCCTGTTGTATTTGGCACCGATCGCACGTAACAAGATTTCTGTGTTTTTAATTCGAGGAATTGCGGCCAGTTTTGTTTGCCAAATATCAGGCAAACCAAGCGTGAAGCGTCAGAAAGTGTGATTTTGTGGGCCGTAAATGTACAAGCTATTTGGAGCTTACATTAATCAGAAATTTTATACGCGGAATATAAACTGTTTTACAAGCCGATGTCTGGAACCGCGCGCGTGCTAATTATTTCGTACGTATCCTAATCACGAAATGGAGGGTGGTAATTTGAAAAACGTCTTTTGCTCTTTTTCAGTGGTTGAAGAGAAAACAAAGAGGGAAACTGAAAGCGGCAAAGAGAGGAGCTGGTGACCAATCTCTGGGTCGCTGAAGACAGGCGGTCAATACATTTATTTATTTTTGTTTCGGGAGTACTTTAGGGTGGCCGTTATTTGTGTTGAGCACGAATATTCATATTGAGATTTGTATTGCGACTATCGGCTATAGCTTCGTAATCTTGAATATTCGAGATTCTGGGGAAGGTACCATGCAATGGGTTTACAATTTTCTCATGTACAAGAGTGAATTATCGCATCTTTTATGCAGCTGCTGTTTCACATTCTGCCACTAGATGTCACTGTGACAACACTTTGCGTTCCCAATATACACATGTACAAGTGCTGATTTTCTCATGAATGATTTCTATGCAGCTGCTATTTTACATTCAGCCACTAGATGTCCATATGACAACACATTGCATTCACAATATTTGTATTTTCGCATTAAATATAATTGACAGGAGATCTTTTCGAAGGTGAATTTTCAAATTTACTAAGACTATTTGGAGAATAGCTTGCAAAATGACGCAAATTAGAATATTGCCTATGCTGCTCATCACTAGTTGGTATATGTTAATGGATGGCACAGTGGCTTAGGTGTTAAGCTGGCCATACACCTTCAGAGTTCTCTGTCAGATTTCCTCCAGATCAGATCTACCAACAACCATGTAGTATAGTGTCCTCCCTGATAGAATACATAGTGATTGGAAGGTGTAGAAAGGTCCTCATATTACATGGTTTTGGTAAAACAAAATCTGATCTGAAGGAAATCTGACAGAGAAATCTGAAGGTGTATGGCCAGCTTTAAACAATCTGCAAAGAGTTTGTATGTTCTCCCTGTGTCTGTGTGGGTTTCCTCCGGGTACTCCCACACTCCAAAGACATGCAGTAGGTTAATTGGATTCCCCAAATAAAGTTTCTCCTATGTTAGTTACATGTGACTGTTATCCACACCTCCTGAGGCGGCAGGGGGAACCGGGATCCGGGAGAGGAGTTTACATCCGTAGAACCAGGTTTTCCACCCAGAGTCCCCCTAATGGGAGATGGGTCGATGCCCCTTGAGGGGACACCGGTGGTGTTTCTGCGGCTGGTAGGACGAGGTCTCTCCCTTCTCCAGGCCCCTCTGTGGAGGTTGGCACAGGATGAAGTGAGCTTAGGTATCAAATAGCTCAAATATTCGGATAGCGAATATATTATTCGAATATTGACTATTCAAGAATTTGCGAATATGGTTGGCGGATCTCGAATATTTTAGATATTATGCATCGGCAAGCTTTTATGGCCATGCACTGCGATAATTGTGATCGCATTGAGATAATAACTATATCATGTGACCATTCATTTTGAAGAAAATGGCAATGCAAGCGCAATTATCGCATTTTCAAATTTTAGTAGAATTATTTGTGCAATAACATGAATTTGAATATTGCCTATGCCGCTCATCACTACTCCTGATGACAGTGGTAGTATTGTAATGGTGTACAGGACTACACTGGAAAATGGCCGACTCTTACGTGAGGAGGGGACAGATCTCCAGAGACTTCAATGTTAATTGCGAATATTCAAATTTCTAATTTTTATTTTTAATATCGGCAGTTCGAGAATTTGCGAAGATCTTCAATATTGTGCTATATCTTCATAATCGCAAATATTAGAGTTTTTTACATCAGAAGAATTGATTGCAAATATTGGCACTTTTTATTGCGAATATCTTTTTCTCAGTGGAGATAATAATTGGAGATCATGAATTGTCGAACTTACTAATTTATTGTAAATAGAAGGCAAAAAAATGTGTGATATTTAGCAGATACGAATATTGCCTATGTTGCCCATCACTATTTCCTATAATCATCAGAAGGCAACTAAAGGTTTTTAATTTGGACTAACTGATTTGTGTAAGTGAATTAGTTTCAAAGCCCCTGAACGTGGGCTGAAAGTTAAGTTTAAAGTCAAGTAAAAATTTTCATAGTCAAGTCGATCTTAATCCATGCAAAATCTAAATGTGCTAGAACACAATTTTTTTTTGTGATGTCCCCACAACCCTGTGGTTTCCAAACTGGGGACAACACCTAGGGAGGCAGCTGAGGTGGCACTTGGAGCCCTTGTGAGAAATGTGCTGTCAGCTATAGAGAGGGGAAAGAGAGATCTGCATCCCTCAGTTGCCTATTGACTCTTTCTGCTTTCCTCTTCGCCCTTTGCCAATTGCATGCAGTCCACCCACCCTTTACTACCACTGGCAGCCAATCAGACAAACCGGACCCAACCATGGGAGAACTAGCTGCAGACATTAAGTAGAGTGCACGTTATGCCAGTCCTCATGGGCTTTTCACAGGAGCAGGAGAAAACCCCTGGTTTCCACTGTCTATGTCCAGACTCCTTACCTGGAATACACTTGGGACCACAGCACATAGTATTAAGGAGACATATCTGCCATTTAGGACCTATCCTTGGGATCCTCCACAGTAAGTTTGTCTCTATGTGAATGATTTCTATCTCCATAGGATTGCCAATAAAGTATCTCAAATAACGTTTAGGGGCCATTTGACACTAGCCATGCTGCTTTTTTTTATAACAGTAATGGATGTAGTAGCAGTAATGCTACCACATCAGATTCTGGTAATAAAAAATTAGTACAGGAGATGTAGCGCAGCACAATGAGGTAGCACAGGGTTTTATTTACCAGAAATGTGCTAGTTACCATTACCAATGTAGTGTAGTGAAAACACACTTAAAACATCTATATTTGTATATTGTAATTAGCTGGCCAAGAAACCTGTGTAAAGGTTTAAATATGTGTACATGTCTTTAATGTAACAAGTGCCAGGCAGCTGCTGAGTTCCTACCAGAAGTCAGGCCAAGGCTCCCCCACAACTTGTTTACACCACCTAGTCTGCCTAGTAACTGTTACTGGCCAATACCTTGACGTAGTTATAAATATTTCCCTCTCAGAAAGTCCTGGGCCATTCTGCAAGATCACTTCCCTGAAGCTACTGGTAGCTGTTTGGTCTCCAAAAAGAACTGTTTCCCCAGTTGGTTACCCGTTTAGAAGATTGACGAAGTGTCTCCCACACGTACACCCCCAACTGGATCAAGACTCCACTCTTGGATAGACCACATCTTGGGTGAGACCCGCAGCCACCTCTTTTCACTCTGAGCAGCTGGTTAGGCAACATTTGTAACTTTAGTCCCTAAGCCGTTTGCCCCATCGCTGCCATTGTGTTTGGTGTAAAGAGTATAAAAATCCTTAGTAAACACTGTAAATAGTCCACTAACCGGCTGAGTGGACAGTGCTTTATTTGTGTGTAAGAGTGGTGAAGACAGTGTGTTTCGAGCATCCAAAGAACCTGGTTGTTGTAGTTCTGCAAATTGCACTACACTAAAGCGGCCATTGTGGTGTGAAAGGGCCGAAAGGATGACGTGAAGAAGTTAAGGACCATGAGCGTTAAAATTTGCATCTATATAAATTGAAGTGTATTGTGAGGTTTATTAAAACTAATATTAAAAGTAATCCCTTTTTAACATTATGCTAATTTGGGTTATTACTGATCACTAGTCGGCTAGATTCGTGATTGACCAAAAAGTGTAGCTCCTATTGATTGACTAACAATGGTATTGACACCTGTCCTGGAATCCACTGGAGAGCTCCATCTACTATACAATGACCTACATTTTTCAGATCCGAGCTCACCTTCGGGAAATTGAAGTTCTTTGGGCGACGGCGATTACCAAGAGGACGAACCCAGTTATGTCACGCTGTGACATGGGGACCGTCTCCGTCGTTGAAACTCGCGCTCCCTTTGCACAGCAACGAAAAGTATAATGAGCCAAGAAAGATGTCAAGTTTAATTAGCGGAATTCAAGATTAAAGGACTCTCTTTCCTCCAGACTCTGCGTTGCATTTGGTGCGACCCTGTAACCTACTTTTTACGAATGCACCTGGCTGATTAAAGGAATCTTTTTTCTTCAGACATTTACAAGAAATCTTCTCGGACAGGATCCGGAGGAGTTTTTGGATTTGGAGGCTGGCGATTTAGTAAACTTTATGTGATCTGCTATGACAGGGAGCAGGAGCTTTCAATTTATCAACTTTTATCAACCACAAATATTGTGTGTGAGGATGGCCTATTAAATTATATACAATATCTCACAAAAGTTAGTACACCCCTTACATTGCCATATGTTTAGATTAAAACTCAGTTTAGGGCAGTGGTTCCCAAACTGTGTGGGTGGAGGTATTCCAGGGGGGTGCAGGCAGTTAATGAGGCAGGGACAGCATGGAGGAACTAGCTGCAGACAGTAAGTAGAGTGTATGCAATGTGTGTATTTCTGTGTGTGTTTGTCTCTGTTATGTGTAGTGTGTGTGTATCATGTCAATGATGAATGTTTCTGTAGTGTTGGGAAATTTTAGGACACCGGCACATGGTCTCCCGAGGCCGGGAGCCCATTTAAGAAGGGACGGCCCCTGGGGCGTTGCTCAGTGGGGAAGGCCCTGATGAAGACGCAGTAACTGGGTGTGCCATCTGCTCTCAAGCCTACCTAAAACAACCACTGATTCCGGCATGGGGGCAGTCGGAGAGCACTATCGCATGCAATTTTTCTCTAAGCCCCAGGTACCTTCAGGCGCAACCGGTCCTGCAGCAGCAGATTACCTGTACCAGCATTCCAGTGGGGTGGATTCTAGTGTTGAGCCACATATGGTATATTGGAATTTGTGTAATTTCGTAAATATGTTAATGAACTTTCAAAATTCGTAACCTTTTATTCAATTGTATTGTGTTACCTTACATCGTGTGTGATTATTTGCAAACATTTGCGAACCAGCTTTACAGCTTCTGTTCCTCATTCTGTGATCTTAGCCAGTACAAGAACTGTACAAGAGCTTATTGCACGTATCCATTCACAATGCGCACAAATATGTGCGATGTATGCCCGTAAACAATGTTGAAGCATATTATGACGAACATCCACCATCGAGAAAATCCGACCACACATTCACAAAATATTGCAAATTCTCGAATGTTGAATATTCATAGAATATATGCTAATTTAGAATATTTTTGCTCAACACTAGTGGATGCCAGTCCCTGCACCCTGGACCATGCCAGCACACCGGTGAAGTGACTGTGTCTGTGCTGTTCCCACGCCAGTTACCCGTGGCTGTTACTGGGACACACATGTATTGTCCACCCCTGCCGGCCCCCACTAGTCAGCATCCATTGTTACAGAATTGGACTGTTTTTTGGACTAGAAATTAGCATTTTAGTTTACCTTTTTTATAGTTGTGAGGCCTTTACTTAGTTAATGCTGCCTCTTGTCGTCGTTTGATGCCTGAACCTAACATTTTTATATGACTGGTATGAACACCAAATAAAATAGTATGAGTTGTATTTCAAATAAAGTTTACGTTTCACACTAGCACTAGTGCACAATACTGTGACGCAAACACTGCTCGTGTAAAATGGCTCTCCATCTGAAACTGTGTAGTTTAAATGGGGGGGGGGGGGGGGGGTGTTGATAATATTCCCATCTAAGAAAGCTTTGTGAACCACTGGTTTAGGGTGCTGGCATTCTTCTTATAGCCTCATCCATCTTCATGTATTACAACATTTCCTGTTTTTTAGATCCTCACAGAATGACACAGAGGAGGGAAAATTGCTAATTTGGCACAATTTAGAAATTTTTTTTTGTAAGTTGGGGGTATACAAATTTTTGATGCAATAGGTTTAGACACTAATGGCTTTGTGTTGAGTAGAGATGGTTTGAATTTTTGACGTTGATTTCGAGTTAATTGCAAAGCCCCTGAGCATGGTATCGTCACTGGAGATGTACAGAATTTTTTAGGGTATTTTACAAAGAAAAAGGTATAACACAAATAGTTTTTGCACAAATTAAGTTCAATGTCAAGTCAAAATTTCGAAAATTGTGATTTCGACTTAGATTTTGAAGTTAATTTATGCAAAAACTACATGTGTTAGAGCATAAAAAGTTTTTTTACAATGTTCCCACAACCCTTCTCTAGATCTCCAGCAATGTTGGTGATGATACCATTTTCAGAGGCTTTGCATATAGCTCACAAATTTAGCAAGTCGAAAAATTCGACCATCTCTAGTGTTGAGTTATTTTGAAGGAAAACCAAATTTACACCATTATACCAGCTGTACACAGACTACACTACATTGTATGAAAGTGTTATATCTTTAGTGTTGTCCTATGAAAATAAAGATTATTATTTTTGCATCGGTCGGATCATAAGCAGCAAGATTAGGCCAGTGGAAGAATAAGTGAAGAACCCAGGGCCTATCCGGTCTCTAGTAGAAAGAGCTTAAAACCAGAAGTGACGTCAGTGACATCGCATCCGGTAGTCGGAGTAGGGAACTGTGTGTTCCAGATGCCAGGTTTTCCTGATTCCAATTCCCCACGGACAGGCAGGGAATTCGAACCTCCCCGCAAACAGGCGGACGTCGGATTTTTCTAAAAGTTCATTCCACATGTTGGTGAAGGGTTCCTGGCCGATGTTCGCCCATCACTAATTATTATTTACTGCAATGCCAGGGGTGTGCCCACTTTTTTAGTGGTACGCAGCCTCTAGAGCCCTCAGACTGGAGCGGGGGCCGGTTTAGTGGTAGAGGGCCCTGAAAATTTCTGTATGGGGCCCCACAATAGCGGCCCTGTTGGGCATTTACAATTAACTACAAAATAAACTTGTCAAAAGTTTGCGACCATTTCTAGAGACCAGATTAAAGAGTACAGTGGTTGATGACATTCCTTAAAAAAAGGGGTGACCAGATACCCACCCACTCACTATATTTAGTGATCTATAGTTTAGTGATCTATACCGTTACCAAAAATAAAAAAATAATGGCATTACCTATACAGTACATGAAGTGCTTAACTGAAATAAAAACAAAAGACGTAGGTCTTCACCAACTGTGATGTAATCCAGTGTCAATCATGAGAACGATGGGGTGCCGATGTCTACCCATTGCTTAATGATTGGCATGTGTGTCCATGTCCCATGACTGCACAGCAGAATGAAATTAACTTTCCATAGAGATTCTATAATGTGCATTTTCTGTAGAGAAAGTGATTCCATGGAAATGTGCCGCTCATCACCTACAGGAAGAGCAGGCCAAGCCAGGTCTTATTTATTTATATACAGTAGGTCCCCCATGTAAATGCCATTGAATCCAAGATCAGGGGAATGGCTACATTTGAGATTCACGCAAATTGTCGCCTTAGAGAAGTGAATGACGGGAGCAAAGTCAGTGGTTCCTTGTCGCCCGTAAGGCTTCATGTAATATGTCAGCGCTGTATAAATACGGGAAATAAATAAAGCCGCCATATACAGAACAAGCTGTCTGAGAGCAGAGGCGTAAACCGCATGTCAGATCCCAGTGAATGTTTATACAACACCGTACTGCACGGGACGCAACACCTTCACGCCTTTACCCGCCGCCACTTCTCCCCGCGATTTAACATCTCCGCACCTTATTTTGAGTCCTGTTATTTAAACAAAATGACCAATTCGACATATGGTGTTATTTCAAATTGGCGTAAATTAAGCATGTGTAAAATAAGAACCTTATAACTAAAATGTGTCTCTGCCAATTTTATGGCAATCTATAAATAAGGAAAACATATTTTGCAATGTGCCTGCTTTTTCGAATGGACACATGGCTATAAACAAGGACCTATATGACTATACATGATACACATGACTATGAAATACAAGGGTTAAGAGATATAATATATAATTCACTTAAAACCCTGGTGATTTTCATCACTTGTTACTACCTGCTTATAATCTTAATGCGGATTACGATTGTTCCCAGTTTTAGTTGTGAGCCCCTTTACTCATGTAATGATTTCCATGCATAAGCTGTATGTCAATTTTGACTGTACATGAGAAAAAAATTTATAAAAATATATAAAAAAAACAAAACCCTGGTGACTCCAAAATAAGGCATAATGGGATCAGAACTGGAAGACTTGTGGGATCACCAGAAGAAGGAGGCTTATGGGATCACCTGGATATGAAGGCTCATGAGATGATCAAGGCAAGAAGGTTTATGGGGTCACCAGGACAGAAAACATGGGATCAAAAGAACAAGAAGGCTTATGAGATCACCAGAACAAGAAGCCTTATGGGATCATCAGCACATGAACACTCATGATATCACCAAAGCAAGAAGGCTCATGGGATCACCAGAACAAGAAGGCTCATGATATCACCAAAGCAAGAAGGCTCATGAGATCAACAGAACTAGAAAGCTTATGGCATCACCAGGACATGAAGGCTCATGAGATCACAAAGGCAAGAAAGCTTATGGGATTGTTAGGTTCAGGAAGCAACCAGACAACAAGAGGTGGCTGTATTGCTTAAACTGTAAATTTATTAAGCAACGAGGCCGGCAAGGATCTTGCTCTAACTGAACTGGCAAACCGACAGCCTAAATAAAATAGTCCAACAAAACGCAGGTCCTGGGCAGCAGTGGCTCCATGGCGGCCGTGCCGTGGCCCAGTGATTGGGGCCTGATGTCCACCCCGCTGGAACTGCAGCGGGGCACTGTGGCGTAGAAGAGAGGCACATACTATTCTGCTCTCTGGCTGCACGCACGCTGGATAAAACAGGTGGGACAGCGTGTCCATGTATCCGGTCTGCTTTCTCTCTTTCACTCATGGTCCAGTTCCATAAAGGGACTCAAAATTCGAAAAATTCGCATTAGAGACTTTGAGAGATATCTGCCCAGAATGGGCGAGGTGCAGGTAGGCCTGTTGAAGGGCAAGTTATATTCATATATTAAAAGCAGTCTGTTCGTTTTATTTCTAGGACTTTTATTAGTAAGAGGTCTTGAAGAGGTCAGTAAAGCTGGCTACACACGCTTCGAACTTCTGCCAATCTGTCGGCTCGCTCTAAGAAATTACGGACATGCCTGTAATTTCTTAGGTCGATTTTCCGGCCGATACACGGCCAAATTTAGCTTTTAAGCATTCGACTTGTGACCAATTTAGCTGCAGATCGACCAACGTGCGCCATGATCGGCAGCAAAATCAGCAGCAAATCTAAACGTCCATGGGCATCCTAAACATAGATTTTTCTATTTTTTCAGTAGAAATGTTTAATTAAAATATTGGCAAGCTGGTGGAAAATTCACAGTAGAAACTAATTGCGTATTCATTTTCAAAGAAGACTAAACTGGCCACTATCTACAGCTTTAAGGCATCCTTCAAGTTTTATTTTATTTATTTATTCCTATCCAGGATTGGATTTCTGTAGAGGTAAAAGAGAAAAATAAAAATGCATGTAAACTTAAACTTCAGATTTTACTTTCGTACGCCGGTAATTAAATGTGCGTGTCACCGTGAGCTCATGTGTGAAGTTTCAACACCAAACAGATAACACAGATTTTACAGATAACTGGATCGAGTTGGCATCTAGTAATTAGATGCCAGACCATCAGACCGTTGGTCCAGCGGCTTGTGAACAACACAGTTTGGAACGTCTTATCCCCATGCCTGAACCCCATCCCTGCCTCTGGGTGATTGTGCAGGAGTGGATATATTCCTCATAAAAACTGTAAATAGCCCCTACCTGCTGGACCTTGGAGTTATTGGGCTGTGAGCGGAACCTGGTGAGCGAGCAGAGGACATCCACCCTAAAGAACCTGGTGGCGTGAGTGGTTTACACACTACACTTGCACGACACTACAGATAAACAACCAAGTTAGAAGAAGACACAGCATCCGCCGAGCAGGTAAGTGAATGTACTCCATCGGGATCCCCGCCAAGCAATACACTTAGTGGAGGGGGTCCCGACGTATAGTGGAAATGTATTGTGGAAAAAACGTATAGTGGAAGCTTGGTTGTTTATCTGTAGTGTCGTGCAAGTGTAGTGTGTGAAACCACTTATGCAGCCAGGTTCTTTAGGTTGGATGTCCTCTGCTCGCTCATCAGGTTCCGCTCACAGCCCAACGACAGCAGTTGGGGGCTATTTACAGTTTTTATTGAGGAATATTTACAGTAGTAGCCTTAGTAAGTAATTAGTAATCCATATTTACAGTTAGTTGAACATAGATGTAACGTTAACGCGTTTCACGACGTTAAGGTCGATTCATCAGGACAATATGCATGTGAATTATGCATAGTCACTGCAACAAAAACAAAAGAAAAATGTAAAAAGGACTGTGGTCCTTATATAACCAAGTAAAAAGGGTAAGAATTGCTATTACCTGGAGTTGATTGGTGCAGGTTGCTCAGCTCAACCTGAAGGACCTTGTATTTACATATGGACACACCACCTAGCTTGGTTATGAAAGGCTGATGTATCTGGCTTGCACCTTTTGGTTGGGTTGGCGCTGATTGGTAGGGGTTACAGGCACATGGCGCCCATCCAGTTGTACCATCTGGGAGGGGGGGGGCGCGCTATTGTCCTTCTTTCCCTCCATGTACTCCATGCAACGTCATGGATGTTGGCAGACTTCTGTTTATAGATAAATAAAGGGGCTCCCCTGTCTTTGTGACCATTAGATCTATCTATCTATCTATCTATCTATCTATCTATCTATCTATCTATCTATCTATCTATCTATCTATCTATCTATCTATCTATCTATCTATCTATCTCTTGAAAGTCATTACCGGTGAATCCGCTCTCTTTAGCTCAGTCCCTTCCCTCATTTTTTTCACCACCGGTTAAATCCCCATTCCACTTTACAGAGCCGGATCGCCTGCCATCATTACCTCCATCTCGGTCGGCATTTCCACTTTTGCTAATGTTCTCTTTAGTAACTGTTTTAAAAGTTCCATTTAAATGCAAATGATCTTCCATCCAAGATGTGAGCTGATAAAGAAAGAGAAATCACGACAATATTATTTTCCGTCCCTCTTCAGGAAGATCATCGGAGGGTCGGACTCGTATCCGGCACTCCATATTCATCCCTCTGCCATTTCCAGCTCTTTGTGTTATATGACAATTTTTTTATTAAAGGAACCACAATTTGGAAATGAGTTATTTCTTTTTGATGAGACAATTGAAAATACCATTTTCTGCAAGTCATGGAGGTGAATTGTAATCCGATATCAAGACTAAAAATCGAAACAGGGGATCTCTGTTGTATGTTACCAACCTTCGATCTTCTGTGGTTGTCAGTTGAACTTTGGTTAAACATATTTCCATTTTCCATCACTCTACGTATTCTTTCTCTTACCAATATTTTCCAAGGCTGCCGATCTTTGAATTTGTATGTAGATTGTAGTGACCTCATAGTAGACCCCATATTGTTGATTACAGCAGACCACTTTGCTGATTTATAAAGGCCAGGAAGATCACGTTCTTCTCTATCAAAGGTTTATTTTATATCCTATAAACTCTGCACTCACTGTCACATAAAAACAAAGTCTATTTCAAGACATATATCATGCAACCTTTTTGAAGACAATGTTCTATACAGTACAGGCCAAAAGTTTGGACACACCTTCTCATTCAATGTGTTTTCTTTATTTCATGACCATTTACATTGGTCGGTTCTCACTGAAGGCATCAAAAACTATGAATGAACACATGTGGAGTTATGTACTTAACAAAAAAAGGTGAAATAACTGAAAACATGTTTTATATTCTAGTTGCTTCAAAATAGCCACCATTTGCTCAGATTACTGCTTGGCACACTTGGCATTCTCTCGATGAACTTTAACAGGTAGTCACCTGAAATGGTTTTCCAACAGCTGAAATGGAGTTCCCAGAGGTGTGTAGCACATGTTGTCCCCTTTGCCTTCACTCTGCGGTCCAGCTCAGCCCAAACCATCTCCATTGGGTTCAGGTCCAGTGACTGTGGCGGCCAGGTCATCTGCCGCAGCACTCCATCACTCTCCTTCTTGGTCAAATATCCCCTACACAGCCTGAAGATGTGTTTGGGTTTATTGTCCTGTTGAAAAATAAAGGATCGCCCAACTAAACGCAAAGAAGATGGGAGGATGCTGTCGAAGCCATGCTGGTTCAGTGTGCGTTCAATTTTGTAAAAATCCCCAACAGTTTCGCCAGCAAAGCACCATCACACCTCCTCCTCCATTCTTCACAGGGGAACCAGGCATGTTGGATCCATCCGTTTACCTTTTCTGCATCTCACAAAGACACGTTGGTTGGAACCAAAGATCTCAAATTTGGACTCAAAGCACAGATTTCCACTGGTCTAATGTCCATTCCTGGTGTTTATTGGCCCAAACAAATCTCTTCTGCTTGTTGTCTCTCCTTAGCAGTGGTTTCCTGGCAGCTATTTGACCATGAAGGCCTGATTTGCGCAGTCTCCTCTTAACAGTTGTTTTAGAGATCTCTGCTGCTAGAACTCTGTGTGGCATTTATCTGGTCACTGATCTGAGCTGCTGATAACTTGTGTTGTCTGAGGCTGGTGACTCGGATGAACCCCAGATCTCATACCTAAGTGGTGAAACCCTTACATTTTCTGGGTTAATAACTAACCCTTGAGTCGACCACCAGTCCAAATGTCAACCTATTATAACTGTCAAACAGTGCTTTCTTCAAATTTTACCCTTACCTATGCCTGACATTCAACCCCCAGATCTCCAACACCCTTAGAAGTCCAATCTTTTTTATTAGTAATTTACATTCTCTATTCACACACCTAACTGCAACCTTTCATAGTTATTAATGTTTCATTGCAGTTATCCAAGTGACATAAATTGTATACTTTTAACAAAAGAACTGAAAGTATTTTGGCAATCTAAAAAAATTTACTTTTACAGTAGTGTATGGATGATAAAGTGAATTTGTTAATTTGAAATGTTTAATGAATTTGAGCTTTAATTTCACTTTAATCTGCAATATCAGCTTAAGCCACAAGATGTCCCTAGTGAAGACTTGCTCTCAAAGAACAGATCACATCTCCAGTTTTTTTTACCACACATCAGAGAAGATCAGGGGCAGAGGGGGATGCTGCATGCTGTAGATCTCTCCCCTTTCTGGCTAGTACACAGATGCACTTAGTAAGAATAATCAAGGTACGTGTAGCTAGTTTTTGGCCCATTTTGGGTACCAACGTACCACTAGAAGATCATTGAACTTGGGGGTGCAATATCGCAGGTGGCCACTGGGGGCAGGGCGTTCAATGATCTTCTATGGGAATTTGCCTCAATATAATTACGTAAATCACAAGATTACCCAGAAAACAAAGCTCTCTCATGACGTGTTGCCTTGCCCTGCCGAGACCAGAACCCGAAATTGAGGGAGAGCTGCGGGATTATCTTGAATTGCTCATTACAGGCACGTTTTTTCTTTCTTTTTTGCATTCCTCCCTATTATCGGCACTTCTAGTGCCATTCATGAAAATATAGATTTCTGGTGGTAGGTCCGCTTTAAGAGGGTCGTGCTGGTAAAAAAAAGTTAGAAAATGCAGTCATTGTTATTTTTAGTACCCAATGAGCTGGTGTAGGTGTGGCTGGTACATTATATTCGTATATTGGGGCACTGTCAGCGAACTTGTCAAGACACTGTGTATTAGGTTAGATTAAAATATCCATGTGAATTTATTAAAGCTGTATGCTCATTATTAATGTTATTGGAGGTTTGTCAATGTGTTATGGGGTATTTCAGTGGTATTACACAATCAAGAGGATCAGTCTTGCCCCGGCCATGACCTTCCTGCTCTGTGGATACTGGAGTTGCTGATGATGGACATGGATTAAAGCCTAAAAATGAATCTCCAACCTTCTTTGTCCAGTTTCTGTCCTCTACAGATACGATAAAGATGTCCACCTGCTGGGTCAGCTGACAACCAAATATCTATGTAGACCCCCATGATCTTTGTCCACGAGAATATGTCCACCACTTTTGAGGCTCTTCTCAGCTGTGGAGGCCATTTAAAACGTGTGCCATTGACTCGGACTTTACATTCTCATCTTCCTGTTGACACTTGAGCAAAAAAAAAGAGATAATTGTAACGCAAATTGGAGCATCTGCTGATCTACGTTATGCAGAACAGAAATACATTTGCTGAATCAACGCCACATGTCCAGGTGCAAGACGGGATCTGCTGAATACAGTGATTTGGTTTTGTAGTGACTTTTTGGAATTGCTGGCGTATTGACAGCAGGATCAGATACCGAGGCTATGGCTGAGAGCAATTATCTCTGTATGATAAATGAAGGAGATACTTCAATCAAACTGCTGAATTGACAGCTGCAAAATACAGTATATATATATAAATATGGGAGCTGCTTTACCTGCCAAAATATTCATATTTCTATTCAGCATGTTTACGATAAGTGATGGGAAAAATTTACTGCTTTCCGTCTATCACAGATAAACTATGGGAGCAGTGGACCCTGTGCCACAAAACAAGTATAAACTAGGGCGTAGAGTCTAAGGAGCCCCCGGGTATTCACCAGAGCACCACGCAATGAGTGCTGGATTTTGCTGCGGGGCTCCCTTAGGTTGCGGTGCCTAGTTACTGGCAGCCGCTGACAGCAGACTTCCAAGGTGGAGGACACGGCAGGCAGAGATGTAGTCAGGCAGGTGATAGTCAGGGCAGGCGGCAAACAGTGTTGTCAAAAACAGTCCAGGGCTCAGTAACAATAAAGCAGACAAATGTGATCAGAGCCTGTGGCACAGAGACTGAAAGACCTCTTTGTTATATTCATATACGCAAAATATCGCACATTTTCTGCCTAATATTCTCAAACAATTCAAAAGTAAATTCAAGAATTTCTGATCTCCAGGCATTATAACGTTCATTGCACAAAAGATTTTCGCCAATAAAAATTGCTGACATTTGCATATTTTCCAGATCCACATCACATGAAAACATATAATTTATTACCTTTGTTGCGTAAGTTGGGACTTGTACATGCGCATATTAAGAACGCAATGCTCGGTAGTTCCGGTTACTGATGTAAAAAAATTTTAACATTCGTGATTACAAGATCTTTGTGAATTCTCAAAGTGCAGATATTCACAATAAAAATTGTGATTTAAATATTCATGATCAACACTACCTCCCCCTACTGAACACCTTTGGGGTAAAGTAGACCAGATATTGGCAAATTAGGACCTGGGGGCCAACTGCGGACCATTTATCGTTTTAATCTGGCCAACTGTCATTTTGAGTAGTGTTGAGCTTGAATATTCGAATGGCGAATATTTTTTGTTGGCCATTCGAGAATTTGTGGATGTCTTAAATTCTCAATTTAGAAAGTTCTACTTTTTTTTCCAACAAACATAATCCCGTGCATAAGGCCATGCATCACGATAATAATCGAAACTTGGTAATTAAAATCGCATGTGACCTTTTAATGTTGAAGCTAATCGCAATGCGATTATTATTATTGTAATGCATGGCCATAGGCAGGAATTTCATATTAATGAATATTAGTGTAGTTTTTTGCTAAATATATAATATCTACTAATCTTGATGCCTAATGCCATTAGAGGCTCTTGGTAGGGACCCTCTGTCAAATTCAAGAACCCATTGGCTCACGAGTTCTCTCTGAAGTAGACCATCAACTGCCAGCCTCCATCACCTACCCCCACTTGTTCTCTTTTGGCTCACTTCAAATCTTCTGAATAGTAGAAAAGCACAAATCAGACCCAGAAGGATCATTGAGGTGGCTTCTTAGGATCTTAGTGACAAAAATATGGGCAATTATGTTCACAAATCAAAGTAAAAAATGTTATTTTAAGCATAAAAACAGGGCAGTCAAACCCCACAATTAAAAACAAGGGTATTTGGAAACTGCATATCAAAGACCCTATACACTACAAAAAGTGACATTAGTAATAAAGATGGATATATATTTCACAATGCCCAAGTAAGTACATATAGATCAATCCAGTGTCAAATATGTGAGTCTGTTCCCCCAACCTAACTGACTCCTCAGGGGGGATCACTCCATGTGATAGATATCACACAATACTTTTAAGTCAATACGTCTAGAGGAAATGTGAAACATATCCATTAATACACGGTACAACATTGTCAAGATACCTTCATAATTTGCCCAAGTGGTCTACATAATTGCCAGTTCAAGTCAAGCAGAGCAAAGAAAAGGGGTGGGGGGAGGGAACACACACAGCCCCCTACCCCACCCAACAGCCACCTGAACCCCCATTCAGTATAACACTGGTATATGTTAGTGTACCCATCCGCCACTCCATAAGTCAAGTAATACAGAGGAACAAAACCCATTATAAACACATTAAAAGGGTGTGTAACCGCATTCACCATCAGGGTCTGACGTTACCGAACAATGCATGCTCGGACAGCGCCATGGGAGCCTACTCCGCAAAGGCACATTTTAGTCCTACATCCAGAACCTGAGTCTTAACACAATGTATACCTACTTTGCAGAAGAATGTACTCACCTTCCTCACTTCCTCACTCCCGGGGAAATCATATTTATTAAGGGCAGATAGAAATAGTTCCACCCACACTTCATTCTGACTATGCGGCTGTAATTTTATAAAAGGGCCTTTTAAATGGAACTTCGATTACATCATGTTAGATTTTGTAGGTGTAAAACTGCATTCCAATTCACACAAGACTACAGACTTCTTCACAGCTGTCCCCTGATTGTTTAGAAGCTTTCTGCAGCGGGTACGTCACACAGTGGGAGGGAAGTGCCCGAAAATCGCCTGTTCTGCTGTAAGGAACATTTTAAAAAAAAAATTTGACCAGTGATTGCTTAATTATCATCAGTTCTGCTGCTGATTGTGTAAAGTGCCCAGTGAGATGGTAGGTGCGCTATAAGTTGAAGGGATAAAATTTCCTCTGTGTCATTGCTAAAAAGATTAGCAAAGATTATTTTATATCAGCTGGCATCCTACATATGGGGAAGTACATTGGTCATAGCATTGTGCAGCCATATTACTTGTAGGTACTATCCCTGAGACCTCAGGGATAGCCCTCCAAACCTCTAAACCTATGGCAGGTATTTAGCCATAGATGTATAGGCGTGTAGGTAACTGCTCCAATTGTCTAAAACAAACAGGTATTTGCATCAAAACATTTGGCAGAGTATGAGTCCCCACCCAAAACTGGGCCCTACTAAATCAGCTGTAAGGCCATCGATAAATACAAGTTTGATATTGTTTATTGGCTAACTAAGATCTAGCCAATAAACGGTATCACTTGAACTCCAAACTTGCTGTATTTAAATCTTATGGAAACTGGAAAGCCTTCTTAGATAGATTGAGAATATTGTAACGCCACCGTGTGTGTCAGCACCATTTCATTGTACAAGGTTTTTAGATTGGGATGTCCAACAAGCTTGAAAAGATATGACAGTCAGATGTCAATAAACATTAGTCCGCAGATAGTGTACCATTAAGATACAAACAATAAACAAGTTATTACACATAATGTAGTTGCATTTGGCAATAATCAATTCTCTTTATTCATGAAGCGTCTTGATTGTAAACTTGCCGTTAGCTGCTGGGAAGTAATCTGTAATGTTTAGCACAGGTGTAGTGGCGACTCGTGGATCAATTCCGTGTGGTTGTCATGAAAATTGATTTCCTATTATTCAAAACAATGAGATGTTCCTTAATACATGCAATAGTAAAAACAAGAACAGCTTGGTACAATGAATAAGAAATAAAATACCAAGTAAAGAATGAACGAGCTTTAGGTGAGGTCATTACCCACATCCCACCACTTCTATGGTTTCTCCGATCTCATTTTTTTTCTTGACTTTTATTGCAGGAAACATTGATTAATCGCTGACTTACAGGACCGATCAGACGCACTTCCTGAGCTGCTAACCTCAGACTGACACCCAGAGCACCACTTTGTAGTCAAGTCTGCACACCGCTACCAGAGCTATTCCAAGAAAAAAGATTCCCAGGACAGGGTAAAATGGTCTATTACGGTGCTGGGGCATTGGAGTGTCGGCTCCTGTGGTGCAGGTAATGATGCCATTGGTTCAGCTTTCTCTGTACAGTACTTGTGAAGATGTGAAAGCTCTATAATTGTATAATAGTGAAAAGCTGTCGTTGATAGTCATTCTCCATTCTTGGGGTCCTAAAACATTTAAGGGTTCTCATTCAAAAGAGTTCTCACTGTCCCGGGAAACATGACTAAATTTACTGCACACCCTCATTGAGACGTCCAATTGCGAACATGTTGTGGTTCAGTTGGGGTACGGATCCACAGTTTATAGAATTCTTTTCTATGATGTCTTATTATATCCTATGTCTGTGAAGGTTCTAATTGACCCTGGTTGTGGTACAGTTATAGCTTGTAGTAGTTAAGAAAGAACAACAATGCAAGTAAGGTTAGTAGTACTAAAGATATTATGTTGATTCGATCCTACTGCGCAATGAAATATCAAACATCAATTGTTTGTACTACCACACAGTGTTCTAGATTCACAGACGATCGGTTTGAGAGTCATTACTGTTTTCTGCTACAAGTTGGCGCCTGAAAACCAAAAAACAACATGCACATGTAAAATATCAAATGAGAGTTACCAACATGTCCGATTACGCCTCAATCAATTTATTCTTCGATTTGTATCACTTGTGGCTGATCAAACCAAGCTGGCAGGAATTGATTCCCATTCAATCGACCTAAAAATATGAATTTGTGGTTGATCAAATGGAAATATCGACCCGTATGGCTAACCTTAGTCATATTCAGCTGGAGTTGATCAATCATTTTGAATACATTTTATCACCAGTCTAAGCCAGTAGAAGTGGCTTGGGTTGGCCATGGCACATCTTAAATAATACCAAATGAATCTAGTTATTAAAGACAGAAGCTTTTGAAATTGTTTGGGCAACTGATGTCTCCTGGGTAAGGCCAGGGAGCGCTCTTGCCATGTGTAATTGACAACAAAGTTGAACACAAAATTGCACAGCCAACTCCTGAGCAGTTGGCCCGCGTTGACTCGGGGCAAAGAAAGTTGCAGAAAGCCGTTACCCCGACTTAACTCAGGCTAAGTAAACCTGCAGTCAGCTGATTGGGTCAGGGAGGAAGGAGGCATGCTGGTCATTTCAGCAGGTCCCCCACTGTCTAATTATCAGATCCTGGTGTTGTGGATCTCGCGGGCATGTGTGTGATGACGTCATGGGGGTGCTGCGGTGTGTAAGTTTAAATTGTTTTTTTTTTTTACTTTTTATGTATTTTCTTACATGGTATGGCTTGGATAATTTTTTTGCAAATGTATTTACTTATTATGAGATTTTTTTCAAGTTGTATTGATTTATCTGCATCCAATCAAATAAGGATTAGAAAATAACAAGTTATCTTTTGATTGCATTGTGTAGAACTGTATAGTGCAGCCCCCCTTCCTCTTATTACCCTACCGGAAATGATGTGTAGAGGTGGCTGCAGTGTTTGCGCTGCACATGTGTTCTATTTTCTTCTCGCGAGAGATCATGGTGGCGCAGCATATGTGGTGGATACACAAAGCTTGGCTGACCATTATGGATCCTCCGGCGTTTTGTGGACACACCGTAAATATGTTTTCGGAGACAGTTTGCTAATGGAAGGTATAGGGGGAAGTATTGCCATCATGTCGAAACTCTTACAAACGGAGTTTGAACAGTGGGCAAGCCACGGGCAACAGCTATGGACACATCACGACGTTGTGACGTGTCGCAACATTGTAATGCTTTTGGTGCAGAAATCTGGACCTCCGTGAAAATAAACATCCAGAAGATTATAGAGCCTGTAAAAGGAATCTGGAGTAGTGAAAGCAAATGTCCTACGGAAAGTCTTGACCTCAGCATAACTGAAGAACTTTGGGATGAACTGGAACGCCAATTGCAAGCCAGATCTTTTTTTCCAACATCAGTACTTGACCTCACAAATGCTCACAATACTAAATAGGTACACATGTTCCAAAAGCCTATGAAAAGCCTTCCCAGAAAAGTGAAGACTTAAGCTGGCCATACACCTTTAAGTTGGGTCTACACGTCAAGATTTTTGTTTTGTTCAACTTCAAATTCGATTTTTTGATAGATTTTTTTATCGGATTTTGTTCGGCCATTTATCAAATTTAATTAGATTTTTTTTTATTTTTGTACAACCGACGCAAATATCGAATGCAAAAAAATCGGTGGAACCATGAATGAAAAATCTTTCAGATTTTTTTTTTAGGAAGTGATGTATTCTGTGCAGTATTCTGCTGCATACTGTACACACACACCTGTATATTCACTGTGTATTCAAACTCAAACATACATATCGCTATTAACAACGAACATTTATATGTATTTTTTAAACACCTTATACCACATCTATAGACAGCATGTTGTTACGTTCGTCCACAATGCAATTGTTTCGTTCGGAAAGTTCTACGTGGAAATAAAATATAAACAACATCAGAGACAAATCAAAATCATACCTTGTAAAAATCCCACCATTCATTGCGCAGGAAATACGTCATGCTACTGGTTAAATATCGAGTCAAAAAATATCGAGTGAAATAAGGAGCATTCATTTTTTACACGAAAAATAAACGACAGATGAAAGTTTACCAACATGTCCGATAACCTTGTGGACGATTTTTGGTCAGATATCAAACAAAAAAAATCCATCAGAACAAATGGGTGTTCTAGATTTTTGTACAACGAACCAAAAAATCGTTCGTTGTTCATCTGTTGGACGAAAAAATCTTGACGTGTAAATCCACCTTTAGATCTCTCTGTCAGATATCCTTTAGATCTACCAACAACTATGTAGTACCGGGTCCTCTGCGATTGAACACAGGTAGACTTGATGGTTTAAATGTCCCTCATATTACATGGTTTTGGTAAAACAAAAGGAGATCTAAAGGAAATCTGACAGAAATCTAAAGGTGTATGGGGGCCCTTATAGTAATAAAGTGTGGGTAATCTCCATGTTTTGTTCATGGTTTTGGGTTGAGATGAGTCTGATCTGCTGATGTCCATAAACATTGGCAACAATCCATCATGATCTACCGGTAAGGGGAGTTGTAGTTAGTCATATTGATCTGGAGTTGATTAGTAACGTTGAACACATTTTGTTGTCAGTCCAAACCACTGGAAGTTGCCGAGTGGCTTGGATTGGCCAGCAAACATCTTCTACTTTATTAACTGAGTCCAGTTGACTATGACTAACTACTGCTCGCCTTACTTGCAGTGTTTGTCTTTCCATATATTATTATTTCTTTATTCAATAGGAATGTGACTTTGAACTAGGATGAAGGATTCTGTAGCCCCGTCTTGACATCATGTCCCCCCATTGTTTCCCCGCTATCAGGAAAGGCTGCAGACAGGGCTGAGCCCAATCTCTAAAAACTTTTTTTAACAGTCAGCAAATTTCATCATTACAAACGGCCATCGCCTGGCAGAGTTACAGAGCAAGTTCCCTTTCTTCACCCTGATCCATATTTCTATGTAAATGTCAGGAAATGTTTACAATTCTCTGAGGTTATCAAGCCTCTTAAAGCAATTATACAACTTGTCCCATTAGTTACTCCGCAGCTGGGCTCCCATGACATTTGTGATGAGAATTCTGACTTTGTCTTGTGTTTGCAGGCTGAGGTCTTCTCCGGAGCACCAGAGAACAAGAATAGTTTAATATTTCATTCTGAGACCAGCTAATCTTTTTAGACACACAACAGGGAAACTACGAAGATCTCTGCTGATTAACTGTGCCCTCAATTAGCTAGGAATATATCATATATCTACCATTACAGAGAGTTACCTGTGCTTGTGTTGATTTTATAATGGTTTGTTGCCAATGGTTACGGACACCTCAGCATCAAAACTTTGTTGTGCATACTATACCAAAATGATGGGCATACATGGAGATGACCCATACTTTGGTGCTGTAAAAGTCTCTCCCCTAGAGATGGTTGAGAATTCCGACAATCAAAATGTTAAAAGTCTGTCATCTGTTTGGAATTTCAATAGGTAGGAAATCCACTGGATGATTCTGACTTTTCCATTAAAGTTGAACCTCTCTTGTGAAAATACGACTTAAGTACTGTACAGTACACCGGGGAAGAGTCTTGAATCACACGTATGTGTCACCCATGTTTTGGTTGTGTCCCTTTTAATAAAACCCCTGGCATTCTGGATGGACATATACTGGGATTTTCTTAGCAGTCTGGGGACTGCACCATTGTTAGGTAACTGAAGGGCCTGGACTGTGGAATAGGTAGCAAAGGAGGGCCCCCTATTCACCCCACCCAGTAACTGTGGACGGGAGATCAAGTACGAATGTTGGATGAGAAGACTTGGCTTGTAACTGTTTTTCCAGTTGATTCCAAAGATGTTCAGTTGGGTTCAAGTCAAGACTCTGAGGAAGACATTTGACAGTTTACCTACGCAGATTCAGCATACCATGTTTTTATGCAGCTGGTTCAAATACATTGTGAATTTCTCCTGACAAGAGCTCCATAGCCTAATCCAGAAGACTTTCATTGACCTGGTTTCTTTTGACTTTTCTGTCTTTAACAACTATTTAAATACTATTTAATATTTAAAAAAATTTAAAAAAATTTTAATATTTAAAAAAATATTCAAAAATGTAACAAACCTTCAATCTACCAAAACTTTAACCACTCAATGCACGGTAGAACATGTTAACCTTCCCAGCAATCTTCAATGGTGCGGTATGGGCGATCAAAGCAGTACACATCAGCTATGATGTGGGCTGGGAAAGCAATGCCCCTCCATTAACATGGAGGTCTATGACGCTGCCCACCCCCCTCTTTGGCGTCACCAATGATAGTAGAGAGGCGGTGCTGTAATCAAGCGGCAGGTTCGCCGAGATTCTTAATCACCTGGGCTTGCCAAGCTTAGGTTGTAAATGTAGCCCCTCTGGGAGAGGTGACTAGTCTTAAAAGGGTTAATTGTGTTCTAGAGGTTGTAAACCAGCTAGGACAGCTGTCTAGAGAGAGAGGCGGGAAATGAATCTATTTGCCAGAGCTCTGTGCAGAAATGATACTTCCAGTCTGCCCAGAGATAGAAGATTCCAGGAGGGGTGGTAAATGTGATAACTAGGAGTGATCACCTCTGCTCAGGAGTTCTGTTCCTGAGGTGTCCCCCCTCTGGGGCCCTGGGGATGTGTTGTTGTATGTCAGACCAGGGGCTGTTTGCCCTGGTTTGATGGCTGAGAGATTGTGCTGAAGCATTGCTGCTATTCAAAGCCTGAGAGACCCGTTCAAGTGTATTGTGAGAGAATACAGTGAGACCTGTTCCAGTGTATTGTGAGAGAATACTGGGAGACCTGTTCCAGTGTATTGTGAGAGAATACTGGGAGACCTGTTCCAGTGTATTGTGAGAGAATACTGGGAGACAGGCGACAAGCAAATGTCAGTGAAGCTGACATTGGTGTCACAGAAGAAGTGAGACCAGCCAGTGTATTGGGAGACTTGGTCAAGTGTACTTAGAGAAGAAGTCAGACCCTGTTCTGCCATGTACATCCTGCCTACCCTAACCCTCTCTCCTCCAACGTTACTATTCACCTGTACTCTGCTTTTGGTGAAATAAAGTTTCTTCAGTTCAACTCATACTTCTGTCTCCGAGCCAGTCACTGCTACCCAGGTCCCTTTCACACACAGCAGCACCCACGGGTGTCAGTGCTACATAAACAAACTCTACACAAACTGGAGAGGTTAAGGCATTCAGTGAATATACATTGGACACATCAAAACACATCTGCCAATGGACCGTTTCCAGATGCATTAACACCACATCCCTACGCTAAATAGAGGTTAGGAGTAAACTGTACAGAAAACGTACAGGACCAATCAAATATGTTTCCTGAGCTGCTAAACCAGAGGTGGGCAAACTTTTTGACTTGTGGACCCCAATAGATTTTAAATTTGACATAAGGGCCGGACCAAGAGCCTGCAAGGGCCGCTCGGTATAGGGGTCCTAAGTTGTAGCTAGGACTGGATATTAATTTTTTTTTTTAAATAGATGCTTTTGAGAAGTTTACACATTCTATTGCAGCAAACCATGGCCTCTAGGAAACAATCCAAACAATTCTCTTCTTGGTGTTATCTTCACTTATTGCAGGGGATGAGGGGAACCACAGCTTTTTGACACCAAGGTGATAAAGGACCAAATTGAAAGACTAAAGGGATAGTTTTGGCCCCGGGCCTTAGTTTGCTCATGTCTACGCTAAACCCAGACATGTACCCAAACCAGGAAACACCAAAGCCTCAAGTCATGTAGTCATCTACACAGTGCTACCCAAGATATTTGGAGAAAGGATACTCACAAGTTAAACAGCATTTGGGTGAAATGATTTATTACTGTACCGGGACTTAAGAGTGTCATCTCCTTTGAAAAAGGTCAAAAGCACTTCCACTGAATAGCCCCCTAAGTGCTTTGCCAACCTCATCATGACCCTGCTGACAATTGCTTTAATTAATTCAGGGGTTCCCAAATTTTCTATTTTGGAACATTATCGAGCCCCCGCTCCCTATTCAAACATGGGTAAGAATGAGGGCCAGCGCCCCCCAGGAATACCTCAGTTTGGGAACCATTGTGTTAAGTGAAGCAAAGCCGATTAAAAGTAGAGGGAAATCCAAAATTTTTGAGTTGTCAACATTTTAACATTCTGTTTTGTTTCTGAAACAGAAGATGGAAACAAAAGTCATAATCCTTCCCTATTTGACTTTAGATAAACTTTAGACCACTGTTGGGTTTTTATTGTCTTTTAAGTCTCTATTTCGTATTTACTCTTCCATCTCTCTTCAATACAGACAGAGATCATCAACAAGACCTGTAATGAGAGGAGACCGCCTAAAGGGCTCCACCGAAAACAATACGGAACTTGCAACCATCCCCAGCTCCATCCAAAACTCTTCAATCATCAATTCATGTCTAGTTTTTGATTCCGTAATGTGGCCTCCCAGTCCAAGTGTTCCATTATAATCCACTTTCTAGTTATTAAATCAAAGCACCGGCGCATTTATCCAATAGTCGGCCTAGAGAGCGGCCATTTGTCCCATTTGCCTTGACACGGTATTTATCATCTCAGTGCTACTGGAAGGTCATGACAACTGATATCGTTTTGCCGCCAGTCTACAGGCTTGGGCATATGATTTGTCTTGATAAGATATGATGATCCGGGTCGGAGAGGTGAATCTCCAGAGTATTCATCTAGTGCATAACAGAAAATGACCGATAGGAAGACATCGCCGCTCCCTCCAATCGGCGTGGCCACTGCGCTCCGATCCATTAATAGCCTCAGCTATTGCTAAATGCTCTTTATTGAAAGGCAACCTTGCTAAATGGGAGGGAGGACGGAGGATTAATTAAAGCCATATTTTCAGAGCCATTTGTCTTATCGGTGTAATCTTCTTGCTCTTTGCAATTTTGCCCTCCAGAAAATCAGGGAATTAAGTATATGAGAATGAGAGGCAGAGAGATTTATCAACATTGCACGCTGGGGCTCAGAGCCATAGATCAGAAGGGTGGGGGTGGGGGGGTGATGACATCAATCGCGCATTTTTCTCTTCTGTTAATGCAGTCAGATGATGGTGCTATAAGTAAGTTGCAGTCCGGCTAGATCTGCCAGCGGTGAAGTGGCTGAGACGTTTAAATTGGATATTATATTATCTAGAGATGAACAGTAGCGCTCTGCTACCCCTGAGAGGGTAATTATTTTGTTATGAGACTTTGGGAAAAGCCACTGAAAATGTATAACTTAGAGGGCTAACTGTACTTTTCAAACAACAACTTTTTTTGAAAACATTGCATTGTTTATGCCCAGCTTGTCTGTTGTCTACATTGCAACTGCAGACAAGGACTGAGCACGTGACTGCAATAACCAATCAGATTGAATTTTATAGATTGAGATAGTCTGTGGTAACTTTAATTACATTTCGAAGGTTGTCCATTATTTTAAAAGTTCAACTTAATCACAACTAGTGATGGGCAAATATGGGCCATGGACATCCGCGCCAACAGTCTGATGTCCGCATGTTCACAGAGAACTTCAAATTCGTCACCTGTTGGCAGGGAATTTGAATCAGAACTATACTAGAAATGAAGCAGCACCGACACTTCTGGTATATGTAAAGCCCCCCATACACGTTCCGATTTTTCGTACGAATTTTGTTCGACCGACCAACGTGGTCGGGAGATTAATCGATCGGGAGATTAATCGGATGCGGAATTATGCACCCGACCGATCTCGATTTCTCTAAATCATCCGTAAAATCGGTTGGGACTGCTTCGGACCTGTCCGTAAATTTTGGTCGATCTGCTGTTAATAAATAGTGTCGGCCTGATCGATCGGTGATAATTCGAATTACGATTTTTCGTGCCAGCCAATCGACCGACCATAACATTTGAGGTGAAAATCGGGTGACCCGGTCGGGAGAATAATCGGTCGGGAGAATAATCGGTCGGGAGAATAATCGGAACGTGTATGGGGGGCTTTAGGCACAGTTCCTTGTTCCTAAACCGTAAGTGACGTCCGTACAACACTAGAGATCAGGTGTCTCTAACCGATTTTGGGTAAAAATTATTCTTCCTCCGGCCAGACCTTTCCACGCCTGGTCCAGCCGGAGGAAGAATTATAGGCAGCGAAGGGGACAGGTTGAAGGCCCGTACTGTTCACTGGCAAGAATTGAACAGAACATTCAATGTCCGTGACAAACTGTCCCCACGGCGGACAGTTCAGCCATCACTTATGACAACTAGTGATGAGTGGCATAGACAATATTCAAATCTGCAATATTTTGTGAATAATTCTATTATTAGTCATCTATAAGTCACCTCTCTGCTTCGCTCCTCTCCCTCCACCACCTGCCCACTCGACCCTATACCC
>CM070043.1:33084930-33122108 GCA_036250615.1 Ptychadena robeensis | reverse complement strand
AGAGGATGATGTGGTCAAAATACTCATTTGCCTAATAATTCTGCACTCCCTGTAGTATATCATTGTACTGTATATTATATACTTTCTACATATTATATCATTGTGCATATTACATCATTGAACATTATATAATTGTACTTATTATATCATTGAAAATTTTATTATATCATTGTACACTGTTATATCATTGTACATTGTTATATCATTGTACATTATATTATATCATAGTACACTATATTACATGATTGAACACTATATTATATCATGGTACACTATGCTATATCATTGTACATTTACATAGAATTACATGAGACACAAAAAAGTTAGTGATATGTTCATAGGAGCTTACAAGTATTGTATGTATGCAAAGCCAAATGGACCCTTCATGCGCCGAACCATGAGGGGCAAAGAACGGGACCAAATGCCACACAATCCCCAACCGAACTGGACACTCAGGAGCCAAAGGAAGTGTTCCTATGCATGATTTATAAAAAGATGAAGCAAGACACAGGAAAAGGGAACGCAATACATACCAATTGGCGGTAGGCTATATGTTATATTTCTGAGTAATCAATACAACAGATATGTAGGAGGGGGGCTATCTTCATTCATATGTGGGAGCACATCAAAAACTACAAATGCTAGAGCAATGCTTTTTGTAATGTTCCCACAAACCTTTTCTATATCACCAGCAATATTGGTGATGACACCATGTTCAGGGGCTTTTACAATTAACTTGAAAATTAAACTAGTTGAACTTTCAGAACTAACTCTAGCACTCAGTGGAACAATTCTCTGAGTATTGCTGCAAAATATGAAAAGGATTATTAATATGCATCTCTCCATTGAAGTGACATATCCTGGAAGATGTTTCCTAAACATTATTACAAGTCTGGCCTTCCGAAGGCCTTATTTAAATTTTATCATGATATATTGAAAGTTGTTTATACAGTTATTATAGTTTGCATGGTTACATCAAACAATCTGTAATGCTATGAAAAGAAAATTGCCCAAAATGTTTGTGTAAGTTATAAAAGGTTTATATACAAAGCTGTGACTTATGTCTGCGTGACAAACTAGCAGCAGAGAGAAGGCGAGCCGAGCACACAGCAGCTACACAGGGTATGAAGTGTGGGGCAGTTAATAAGGTATACTCCATATCTAAAAAATACAGATGTAAAAATAAAGTTTTTGACAAACCTCTGAGCTTGTATAATAGTGGCTTAGGGCTCCACGATCCTAAAAAAAATATATTTACTTGCTGTTCCCTTGAATCATATGAGAGATTCCATCTTTTTCTGACAGGCTTCCGTGGGTTAACTCAGGGTGCGATATCGCTAGTGACCACTGGGGGCGTTTATATTCGTTCTCTATGGGAAGGTTTTGTACTTTAAATGCAGAGCATTGCTTCTGGTGAAGGTCCACTTTAAGATACAGTAATTAAGGTGGTACCCAGATACAATGGACAAGGATGGGTTAGAGTCCCAACAGTTTCCAAAATGTCCAATGCCAACAACAATCTCACAATGTTAATAAAGTAATGCCCAAGTAACGTCCCAATGGTTCTAGATTCTAAATTACCAACTAGCATTATGGAGTTACTTGTTCCAACTGCCTTCCAGACAGTTTGCAGACAGATGGAAAAATGTCACATGAACTATGCATACACAACAACTTCTCTGCATCTCTAGCGATGCTGGTGATGATACCATGTTCATTGGGGCTTTGCCATTAACTCACAAATATACTAGCCGAAATTTGGATACATCTCTAAGAAACCAATAGGCCGCTATGAGTCCCGTCAGTTTAAGCTTCTCCAAATCATCATCTGATCTTCATGCAGATGTGACCATATATTTGAACCTTTCTATGAACACTGACTGGCTTATTGTGTCTGGAGTAGCGATGGCCAAACATCGGACATGGGTGTTGGCTTTAATGACATACGAAATTCTCAAACCTTCAGGTCATTATTTGTAGCCACAATACCATAAAAAGTGTGAAAAGGGTGCAACCGCCATGACAGTTCATGCCAGAGGAGGATCAACGGCTAAACTTGCCAAAGTAAATACATATTTCTGGGGGGTATTTTAATGTTTATTGGCAGAAATCATATTAAAAAAATATTTTTAGCATAGGTTCTGATCTGCGCTGGAAAAGGAACACAACCAGCATGGGGTGCCCTCCAAAGCTAACCATACCCCTTGCTGGCATGGGGTCTGGTATTCTCTGGAAAAGTGGAATCACAAACAGCATATGGGGTCCCCCAAAGAACATACCAGATCAGCTACTGTCATAGGGTCTAGTAAGCTCTAGAAAAAGGGGGCCACATATGATGTAGGGTCCTCTCCTCCAGAGCACACCAGATCCCTTTTGGTAAGACTGGAAGGACAGGAAAAAAGGGGGGGGGGCACCTGCAATGGTGCAAAAAGGGGTCTGGTTTTACCAGAGCATATCAGACCCCATGGCAGCAGGGGGTCTGGGATGCTGAGGGGCACCCTATGCTGTTTCTGGTCCCCCCCCCCCCCCCCCCCCCCCCCCAGAGCATACCAGACCCAATGCAAGACATTTTTGGGGGAGGACCCCACACTTTTTTTTTTTTGAATGCCATTTTAATTAAATATAAATCCCACTTTTATTATTATTGGATGGGGATGTGTGTGCCAGTTGGGAAAAATATGTAACTACATCTGACTGTGGGGTCAAACTTTGACTCCATGTTGAGTATGGGAGGGGGATTAAACATCAAAAGTTTTTGCCAAGTCAGTGGACTGCAAACATGTGATGTTCACAGTGAACCGACCACCAGGTAAACCAGTTGGCCATCTCTTGTGGACATTTTTTAAGGACAGGTACTGATATAAATGCATGAAGGATGAACACCTGGCTCACATTTGGTGTTCCAACTAATTTTATGTGTATATATACAGAATGTTCCAGCAAAGTAGGCAGGACTGCACCATGCAGTATTCACTCTATATTCCTCCAGCTAAAAGGCCAGTGCCAAGAGGGAGGTCTTTGCTGCAGCAGAGTGTCCGGGCACGTGTCTAAACACGAGCAGTACCCATTCTCTGAACACACTGAACAACTTATGAAGAGACATATTTTACAATCTGGCACTGAAAACTTACCCATGAGCAGCTTTTTACATATGGGAGGAGATACAAGTATTTGTCACAAAATATATTTATTGCAATGCAGAATATTAATGTAAATATACAACTCATGCTATCTAATTGTAAAATGTGTCTCTCCATAAGTTGATCAGTGTGCTCAGAGAATGGGTACTGCTAGTGCTAATGCAGATAAGTTCTTTTTTGGCAGTGGCGTTTTGACTTGGCTGGAGGGAATGGAAGACACTGCTGCTTCCTGGAATGCAAAGCTATTGCTCCCATGATGATTGAGACAAAAAATATTTTTACACATTCGGATTATAAGACGCAGGGACATTGATTTTAATGGTAAAAAAGTGCGTCCTATAGTCCGAAAAATACGGTAAATACATTGTTGGGAACTTGGGGGGGGGGGGGGCTTCTTCTTATAGCGGTTGTGTTTTTTCTGATATTTGTTAACCCTTTGGGAAAAGGTAGGAGGCCCCAGAGATTCCTATAATCATTACATTTTAATATGTATAATTTTGATTATAATTATTACAAATCGTCTAACATTTGACTTTTGTCGAAATTCCAAGCTCAAATCAAATTGCAACCAGGAGGGTCCGGCTAAGTTTGTCAGATTGGACCATCTCTAGTAACAAATACTGATAAATTGGCAATGGCCATGTCTGCTCTCCCTGTGGCTGGATTTGTACTTTGATATCCGTGCCGCTTTATACATTTTTGGTACACATGAACCGTGGGAAGATGTCAATCCACGCCCACTCGGCTCTTATTTGCATTCCTGAGTCACCGGTGTCATCTCGTATCTTCCAGCCCATATGTTTCTGTGATTTGGATGCCAGGTATTGATGCAAGAAAACCTTCTGTTCACATAAACTCCTTAAAGTCACCATAAACTGCTATGAAGTAGGTTCAATAACCATGTGGCCCATGTATTGGCTGGTTAGGTGGTGTGTGATTGGCGATGCTAACTGAAAATTCTGATTCATATAAATAAATTTGACTTTTGGTCAAATTGGACATTTTTTTTCTTGTAGTTTCAAAATGGTTTGTACTGTTGTCATATTGTCGGTATCCCCAGTGTAAAGAGCTCTGTCCACTTACAGACAAGGTGACATCATTGGTGGGAATGAAAAAAAAAAAAAAAGAAGATGTTTGGTTTTGATTTTCAGGAAGACAATTAGCTTGAAAAACTTCTGAGGAGTCCCTGGTTTCCTCTAGACTGGGCCCAAACTCATCTTTCATCAGCCTCATTATATTTTATTTCCACTAAAATAAAATACAAAAAAGTGGAGAATACAAAAATAAAACAGGAAAACAAAGATAGGTTTGAAGCGTAGCTCGGGGTAACTGCGTTGGAGCAATCAGGTCCTTTTCGGATGCCTATGTTCAGAATCATACACAGCTGTCACACAAGAAGTAAATGACCACGCAAGCTGGAAGGGGTTAAATTTTTTACTACAGGGAGTATATACAGTCATACACCATCACCCACAAAGTAGGGATGGGGTTCAAGCATAGGAACTAAGTTCCAAACAGTCTACCAGCTGCTAAGAAATGGAAGGGGGCTGATGGCTCTTACCGAGGATCAGTAGAACAGGCGGTCAAGTTAAGGAAGAGAGGGGAGGTATGCTTGTTCTCACCCTGGCCGATATGGAACCTACTTGGAATCTGCTTGACCCACTTGGGCAAGATGAGGGAGAGACTGCGCTGGTCCAAAGGGTATCGCTGTCATTCACCATGGGTGACTGGTCAGCCCTGGCTAAGTGGATGGTGGCGGGGGACCCAGAGAAAAGGGAGCACCTTGCTCCAAGATAAGCTACAGCAGCCCAGGAAACAGATACGAAAGACCCAGGAAAACCTAATAATATAACCTTTGCCCAGAGGAGCGGTTTAGGAGTTGCTGAGCAAATGTAACATTTTCTTAAAGCAATATACACATAAATATACAGTCTGTCATGGTCACTACACAAAATACAATTATACACAGAATATACACATGAAGTGTAAAAACACTTTTTTACAGGTAAAATAGGTAAGGAAGGTCATAACATTTTGACCTCAAATTTTGTAGTTGATATTTCGACATTACGGTTAAAATGTAAATGTATTGAAATTCCACTTCATAATAAGGACACTCTGCGTTACCTAATCAGTGCACCCGCGGCACTGTTTTAAATTTGCGGAATGCCACATCTTCAATGCAGCACCACGCAGTCCCCCAAGTCCTTTGAAGATCAATGGACGTGTCTGCAAGATGCGAAAAAGCACCACCCTAAGCAGCGGCAAAGTGGCCGCAAATCGCTAGAAATTCACTTTCAATCACGTCTTTTTTTTTTTCTCTGGACGCACATAATATTCAATAATATTCACAGCGGTGGACGCATGGCCTTAAGGAGGATATGTTGCTTCTCCGCCTCACATCCCTGCCGATGTTTTTTTATTTATCAACAAATAAAATAATACAAAAATAAAATCCCAGTCTAAATTTCTGGTTGTAGCTTTCGATAAGACTATATTCTTGATAAGTCTACCAAACATTTTGAAGCTCCATACACCTATCTAGGACCTGGACTTTTTAACACAATTGGTTCCTTTAAAGCCTGGTTATTATTTATTTTTTTAAACAGACAAAATGTATGAATAGTAAAGAAACAAAACACAATCCCATGAAATATAGGACAATATTTAAAGTAAATGTTGCACAATAGAAGATGTTCAACCAGGAAGTTCAAAAATTAAATGAGTTTCCTCCCATCTCTAGAGTAGTATGGAAGGCCAAAATTAAGCAGGGGTGGTAAAGGGGAGGGAGGCGGGGTTTGCCTGTGAACTGACCAATGACCAAAGTAGAAATGTGGAAAGGCTCCACCCCCGAAATAGGCAATATCAAGAGTCTTTTAAAGGGTTCTGGCAGGGATGATGTTAACAGGTTCATTATACAGTCCTTGTTCTACTGCCGCTCATTAACACACTTCTATAGGCTTTGATAAGAAGAACGGAATTAAAAATAGAGGATGTGATTGCTGGTGAGCGTTCTGTAATTGCTGCGTGACAGGAAAGCGCTGCATAGATTTACACAATCACGTGGATGAGAAGGATGAGAAATTGCGAGAACTATTCAAACTTTGTTGTCCTCAAGTATTTAACATGGCGATGAACTAGGGGCCATATTCATGGTAGGAGGAAGGGAGGGGGCTCGAACCTAAAACTCTACCACCGATGAAATACTGCAGAATCGAAATCCTTCTACGTGTATGAGAAGAGTCCTCCACAGACCCTTCAGTCCTCCACACTAGCTTCTCCTGTCACAAACAGCAGCTCCACTGTCATACCCCCACACTCGTCTCTCGAAAATGTACAATACTGCCCCCGTCTAATACGCCTTCACACGACTCCTCTCCTGTTTACATTACAGCCCCATCCTGGTAATACCCCCACACTCCTCTCCTGTAGCATACTGCCCCCTGTCATAATACCCCCACACACTCACTCTCCTGTACATACGTGCCCCGTCATACCCTCCAGCCCAAGTCTCTCCTCTCCCTGTACATACTGCCCCCTGTGCATATTCCCCACACTCCTTCATCCTGTACGACTGCAACTGCCAACCCTGTCCATATTCCCCACACCGTCCTCTCCTGTACGATACTGCACCGGTCATAACCCTCCACACCTCCTCTCCTGTAACTAACTGCCGCCCCGGTCATACACATCCACATTCCTCTCACTGTACATTACTGCCCACTCGTCATATTCCCCACCACTTCCTCTCCTGTTACCATTACTGAGCCCCCGTACATACCCGCTCCACACTCCTCGTCACTGTACATACAGCCCCGCTGTACTACACCCCACACTCCTCTCCTGTAACATTACTGCCCCCTGTCATACCCCCCGCACTCCTGTCCTGTAAGAATGCCCCCGTCATAAACTCCACACTTCTTCCTGTACATTACTGCCCCTGTCCTATCCCCCACCACTCCTCGCCTGTACATTTACTGCCCCCGTCATACTCCCACACTCCTCTTTCTGGACAAATTTGCCCCGTCATTACCTCCACACTCCCTCATGTACATACTGCCCTCCTGTCAATCCCCTCACACTTCTCTCCGGTAATACTGCCCCCCCGTCATATTCCCCACACTCCTCTCCTGTACAGACTGCACCATGTCTACCCTCCACCACTCCTCGCCTGTACATTACTGCCCCTGTCATACCCTCCAACTCTTCTCCGGTAATAATGCACCTGTCATACCCCCCAAATCCTCTCCTGTACATAATGCCCCGTATACCTCCACACTTCTCTCCTGTACATACTGCCACCTGTCATATTCCCCACACTCCTCTCCGTACATAATGCACCCTGTCATATTCCCCACACTCTTTCTCCTGTACATACTGAACCCTGTCATACCCTCCACACTCCTCTCATGTACATACGGCCCCGGTATCAATACATCCAACATCCTTCATGTACATGTACATACTGGCCCCCTGTCATATTCCCCCACACTTCCCTTCCTTACATACTGCCTGTCATACCATCCACACTCCTCTCCTGGACAATACAGCCACCTGTAATACCCCACACTCCTATCCTGACATACTGCCCCCTGTCATTACCCCCCACACTCCCTCCTGTACATAATGCCCCGTCATACCTCCACAATTATCTCCTGCTGACATAATGCCCCTTGTCATATTCCACACACTCCTCTCCTGTGACATACTGCCCCGTCATACCCTCCACACTCACTCTGTACATTAATGCCCCAGTCATTCCCTCCACACTCTCTCCTGTAATACTGCCTCATGTCATACTCCCCACACTCATCTCCTGACATCTGCCCCCTATCACCATCCACCCACTCCTCTCCTGTACATACTGTCCCCGTCATACCCCCCGATTCCTCTCATGTACTACTGCCCGCAAATAACCCCCACACTCTTGTCTGTACATACTGCCCCGTCAACCCCACATTCTTTCTGTACATACCTGTCCCATCATACCCCCTCTCCTGTACATACTGCCCCCTGTCATACCCCCAACACTCCTCTCCTGTACATACTGTCCCCTGTACATCTACCCTTATATGTATCCACACACTTTTTATCCATTGTTCTCAAAGTTACTTTTAACGAAGAAGTTTGTTATTGCTCCTGCCCTCAGGTATGTTGCGGGGCGCAGAACCTTTATGACTTGAAGTTGTATATAACTCAGAGTAATCCCGTACTACAGAAAAAGAAAGGCTGAAGAACATTTATATTACACCCTCCCTCCCCCATCCTGCTTAATATTCCCCTTTGGGTTTCTATTTTTCTGTAAAATGTGTTTATTATCTGAGTTTGTGCATGAGATATTATCACAGTGCGATAATAAATCAGGTTATTTATGACAGAAGTACAGTTTTATCTCCGCTAGTTAGGACTTGTGATAAAACAAGCACTTTCATTGGCCCAATTCCACTTTCTGTCCCATCGAAGAAACAAAAATATCAAAATACCAAAGGAAGGGAAAAGTAATCATGGCAAAAAAAAAAGTGTTCATTTGTTACTTTAGAGGTACATCAAAGTCAGTATGTCACTTATACTAAGGGGTGCACATAAGTGATCCGCCAGTAAGCAAATGGGGTCAAAACCTAATGATGCAGACCAATATTGTTGTTACTGATCACATTTTCGTACCCCTCTCTCCTTCCTCCTTGTGAGCAGAAGCCAAGTGCTCACTAGCGACACTCTGGCTGAAAGTGGCATTGCAGCTCCAATGTATCATACAAGTTAATTACCCAAATTATTTCCACTTTATTGTTAACAATTTTGCAATTTATGTCACTTCAAACACCGCAGGTAAACATTAATATAACTGAAAGGTTGCAGTTTGGGGTGTCAAATTAGGAATGTAAATTACAAAAAAAAATTGAACTTGTAAGGTTGTTAAAGATCTGGGGATTGAAGGTAAGATTAGACATATTTAAGGTCATGTGTTTACTGTTTCCCTGCGCTGGGCAAAAAAAGTATTGGAGGATTTCCCGCAACTTGCAGGCAGTTTGCCCATGGCTTGGGGCCCTATTCATTTATCATGCCAAAGATGTCAAAAAACAGCGCCCAAACAGCATCAGGCGCTACTTTTTCATGTCTTGGAGACAAGCCAGCTGTTGACCTGTGGATAGAGACAGCTAATCTGAGGCTCAATTAGGACCACGCTACATATGGGGTGAGTATCCAACACCATCTCCAAGTACTCATCTGAGGAGCTCACTAAAAAGGTTATGTGTACCCCTGCTTATACATATCAGGATTATAAGGAAATGTATAAATTTTATGGTAAATAAATGATTTTAATATAATATAACCTTCCACATTTAGTATTTCAAATAACATCATCAGGGTAATTCCTAGTATATATATTTGACCTTTTAGAGGGCCGCTAGATAAACTCCTATCACCAAAATAGAATGTGAAGTCTCCAAAAACTCCACCACTACTGAGACTTTGGAAGTGAAGACAAAAGTGTATAAATGTATTAATATATTGTGTACTGTCTCTTTAAATATGTCGCTGAAGGTTCTCACTCACCCGGGTCATGGTGTAGCCCAGGAATGGGCAAACTTTTGGACTCATTGGTCACAATGGGCTCTCAAATTTGACAGAAAGGCCGCACCAAGAGCAAATGGATCGATCCTTTGTGTGAACTAGCATCATCAAATGGTGGCAAAGCATAGACGCCCGGAGCCTGGCCCGTGGGCATAGGGCAACTGACTGGGCGTGCTGGGTGAAAGACGTCTGCTACTTCACAAGGGTAGCCAGAGTCTCCCTTCCTCCTTTATTATAACGAGGGGTTCCTTGAGAAGTGGATTTGGTTTAATTCACAGTTTTGTCATGTTCTGCTTTTTTCTCTCGGCAGGGAGCAGTCACAGCAGGCGGATCCTGGCAATGTCCTTGGGTAGAAGTACGGGAAGGTTGGTGTTGTGACATCCTGATGGTGGGGCAGTCACTTTGGTTGGAACCCTGAGCGCTTACAAGGGTCAATGACCCAATAGTGTGCTGGTGACCAGAAGGCGTCAGGGTTAGGTTTAATACCCACAGCTGCGAGCCAGTACAGGGGGTTTTGGGAGGTAATTCATTTGTAAGGGCACTTTGCAGTTGTTACAGGGTAATATTCATGTTACCAGGTTAGGAAGTTAATGTTATGATAATTTATGTGCATTTATTTTATTCTAGTATGTTTTGGTATGTTTTTAAGCTGTGGCCTTTAATATATCCACTTGATGTTTGAGGCTTGTTGTACAGTATTCTCTGTAAGTATTCTCTGGCTCTCCTCAAAGCAATGATTGATGTCCACAGGGCCCGATCACTATCTTAGTCAGAACATACACAGGGTCATTTACACTATGCCATAGGGACCTGTTCTGCCATTCACACTTGCCCCTGCATGTGATAACGTCGCCCATGTGGTGCGCACACCCTGCTGCAGGTATTCTGTAATTGTACAGTTTGTGGATCAACCACGACAAGAGACGGGCATGCTACTAACTCTTATTTATTAGAACAACAATTGAACAACAATAGAACTGACACATGAAACAAAGTTCAACTATATAAGCACAGAAGGATGTGCCAGTCCCCCCTTTGGTGGGACAAGTCTTCTCCAACAACCAGGGAAATAGGCTCTACCATGCCAGGGCAGGATGCGGTAGTTGTAAGGCCCGACCAGCACAGAGTAGGTACGTCGGGCCTGGACGCCAGGGAGCTCCCCATTCTACTTGAAAAGGGTCTTCCGGGTGACCCCAGCTGGAGACACTTGGGATGCAACTGGGTCTTGAGAGGTTTGCACAGGCTATAAGGTCGGCTGCCTGCACGCCGGTATAAATAGTGGAGGGCTGTTTTCTTGAAGATGGCTAGTGTGACCGGTTGCTGCTGTCTCATTAGGAGTCGCACCTCTGGACTGCCTCTCCTCTTCCGGGACCGCCGCTATATATTCCTCAATTCCTGGGGCCTAATGGGGCCCTACTTGCCAATGGTGTACCCAGTAGTCATATTCAACTGGACTAGTTTTGTTGCATTGACACAAAAAAAGTTATAAAAAAAGTTATAAACTCATCAGCACCATCAACTCTTCCTCATATAGCATTGCTTATAATTTGGCTACCATCCTAACTTTATCTGGCAACACAGAACAATGTATTCAGTTAAATTCATATTAAAGATACATAGATTGAAGTTGCACACAATTACACACACCTTTCCAGGAGGCATGTTGACGACAGATGACAGTCTTTGACTTGACCCCACCCCATCTCCTGTGAATGGCATACCCCGAGTCCCAAGGATTATTCTTTTTTCTGCAGCATCACATACTTGTGCATCCCCGGCAACCCTCTGGTTGTGGGGAGAGATTTATGCTTGCAGTGTGTCCTGGGCTGAGCAAAGGAATATAAAACACTTCAGCCTCATAGTATGTGATGGTTTAATAGCTATATTTGTAAGCTAATTGTAAAGTCCCTCAACATGGTATCATCACAAAGGTTGCTGTAGAGGGTGCTTGTGGGAACATTTGAAAGCAAAAAGTTTTGCCATAGCATGCATAGTTTTTGCATAAATTAAGTAGAAATTTCGACTTGACTTTTAACTGAATTTATGCAAAAACTGTTTGTGTTTTTTTGTGGTGAACCTCCAACCCTTCATCTCCAGCAAGTTTGAGAATACCGTGTTTTGGGCCTTTGCAATCTACTCACAATTTTGAACTGGTCAAAAATATGTAAGCCCGACAGGGCAGGGTCCTCTACTCCTCCTGTGTCATATTCTATACCTATGCTGTGTTGCATCTCCACTGTAATGTACTGTACAGCGCTGCATAATATGTTGACGCTATACAAATAAATAAAAATATATTAAAAAAACACCTCTGGTGTGTATATATACAGTATTGCTATGGGTGGCCCAGGCTCCCTTGATCAGACTGCCCCACCCATGCCTGTCCACTCCTGGTACTCTGACGCCAACCCTGTATATATGGCAGGGGCAGAGGGCAGTCACATACTATTATATATATAAAGCAAGCCTAGATGGAAGCAAACAGAAGAAGGAGGGGAAGCGTGGCTTAGGTTAGGAATTTTACTTCTCGGTTTGGGGTCCTCAGATGGTTGCACGTTGCATTTGCCATTGTCAAACAATTTAAATCTTATGTGACATGCAAGTATTTCGTCTGCTCACATCCCCTATAGATTGGATCCCTCACACTGTGATATGACAACTTTCTTGACACCATCTTAAAAATTCCTCTCCCTTTTCCATAAATAACACAGAGGGATACATCTGTCTGTCAGTGTCAATCTGGCTTCTGCGCCTGGCTCCATGTGGATCATATTTTCCCGATTTACTCCGGTACAAAGATGTCCAGTCCTTGTGCAGTCGGAATGTAAACATTGCGGTAACGTTGTCTAAACAACCTCTTGGTGTTCAGAAATTTCATCTGCGGGACGGGCCAGACTTGGTGGAAGAAAGAAAAGTTTGTGTCATTTGAGAAATTGGATCTATTACGGATCACAAGAGGTTTAATGTTGGAATTAGCGGGAGGGAGAAACGGGGATACGCGGCAATGGAATTGTCAGAGACCTCAAAATACTGATGTGATTGTCAAGACTAAGAAGACCCCGAGTTCTCCAGATCCGGCTTCAAGATCGGAAAATTTGTCAAAATTTTTTTTTTCCAATAATTTCCTGAGTATTTTTAGTATTGTCTTGTACCCTACTAAGTCCATGTCCCATCTATGGTAATCATATGTAATTGTGTTGTAGCCTATTCCAAGATGATCTATAACCAGCTTCTCTTTGCCAGTACTAAACATGCTGGCGCCAGGAATGAGGAAGTGAGGAAGGTAAATATTTTTTTATTTTTGTGTAGCAGTTTTCCCAGATGTAAATTGCTGAAAGATGAGTATTATGTCCAGGGGCGGTCCTAGGGAGATAGACACCTCCCGTGGGGGGGGGGGGCTGCCAAGTCTCCTCTACTTCTTCCCCCTGCCCGGGCAGGAGAGATAAGGAACAGATGATGACCAGATGCCACCCCATGTCTGGATTTTCTCCGGGCTCTTGTTCTTCCCTGAACTGAGTAACATCTGCAATTTACGGGATATTTCCAGGATTATTAAAATATGGGAGGGGACTGGAGAGCCCTAGAAAAACTATACTTTCCTAGTGTTCTGACAATTTGAGACCCCCTTGTCCATATGTGCTCCCCCTGTAAGCACACATCCCATTTCCACACATTCAAAGCCTTGGGCTACAGACCCCAAATTTGGCATGGTTGTAGCCAATGACCAGCTCTACATCCAACAATCCTACCACTAGGTCTCTAGTGCCCTTGGTTCCAGAGAATTGGGCATGGAGGAAAGGCCTTTACTTAAATGTAGGTCAAATTGGAGCAAATCGCCCCATGGGAACACCTTGGTGTAACAGCTCAAAGTCGGGAAAGCCACAAGGTGCACAAGGTCTGCCCCTGGGCCTAGCCCCTATTAAAGCCAATGGGTAAAGGAGGAAAAAATGCTAAATTTGTCATGCATTCATCCCTCAAATTGTACTAGAAACCCACCAAATTTGGTAGCATTGGCCCCCCCAGAATCGGCAGTTCCCAAAAGTGCAGAGTTTGTGTGCTGGGTACAGCCCAGGTCTTGGGCTACATGCCCACCAAGTTAGGGCCCCCCTAGCCCCTTAGGGGCTTGAGAACCATGGCCCCAAATTCAGATCCACTTTTGCTCCCGAACCTACAGGCCCAAAAATAGCAAACTCTGTACATTTGTAGGGAGGGTCTTTACACCCCAAAAGTTTTGGGTTCTTCAGACCCAAAGGGGCAGGATAACAGCACTCCTGAACGTTTGAAGTGGTGCAGCTCCTTGTCCAAAATGGCTTGGGACTAGCTTCAACTTCTTTATTACTCACACTAAAAACGTTTAATCTTTTTGATCAATGTGTCCGACTTTGGGATCATTTCCAGCTCAGTTCCTATAGTGCTCGGACTCGTGGTTCTGGAGGGTAGGGGATGACTTAAATCCTCCCTGAGGATTAGTGAGGATGCTTTGTTCAGGAGTTTTGTACTGGAATGACCCCGCCCCACCTACTACGCATTTTACTTATGCTCTGTAGACTTTTGAGCTTCCATGATGTTCTGTGCTCCAGTCAACTCCATGTCTTCAGAATCCTACTGTGTCCTAGCAGTCCCGCATTCTCCACTCTTGCTTGGCCCTCAAATCTGTTTTTGCCTGAGGTCTTTCATTTTCCTTCAGAGTCTTTGTATGTGAGAGGTCCATAAAACCATAACTCGATAGTATAGGGATGTCACATTCTAAAAGCTCTAATACCACACAAAGTAATGGCCGAACTGCCCGCAAGGCGGATAGTTTGATGGCGAACATGGATGTTTGCCCCCCTTCTCGCTGGCGAGCAGTACGGGTGTAGAAGATCTGTATTCTTCCTCCAGCAGGGTCAGAACCTGCGAGATCGAGCCGGAGGAAGAATGTTTTCATTAGAAGACTGGGCATGAAGCCGGTCTCCTAGTGAAAAACCGGCTCGAGAACAGGAAGTGACGTCAGTGACGTCACATCCGGCTCCCTTAACCAGAAACTATGCAGTTTTTGCAGGGAATTTGCATCTGTCCGCGAACAGGCGCCCGTTCGTGGACAGACCTGGCCGATGTTCGGCCATCACTAACCACACATAACCTACCTGTATGGGGCTTGGCACCCTGTCAATGGCTTAATACTTCATAGAGGTATTTCTTTAATATATTTGAACTTTTTTCATGTGCGGTCGGCTCGTGCACCCGCATTTAATTGTCGTCCAGGAGACACTTTATTATCACATATAAAATTCATGAAGACCCAATTTTTCCACATTTAAATAATGCAAAGAGGGAAGTGGAAACGCGTGCTGGAAGCCAAAAATAGTTTTTTTTAAATCTAAAATTGATGTCACTAAATGGTACAGAAAACAAAGACAATGCAGATGCATCAGCTAAACGGGAGTTGGGGAATATCACTCAGGTGTGTAAATACCAACTAGAACAGAAGCGTTTCATAGGTCTACAAATGCCAAATCAATTTACACAAGAATAGTAATTAATGACCGTATAAAGGACAGAGAAGAGGAGATCTTAAAAAAAGGTTTAAACAAGTACATTTACATTTACGTCTATCATGGCTCAGGTAAAGCCAGTAAGTTCTGCTGGAACTAACTAACATCATTTATTTATATAGTGCCAACATATTATGCAGTTGAGTTGAGATTTAAAGCTAGCCATACACGTGTAGGATTCCATGGCCAATTGATCACTCACCCAATTGATTCCGGCGATCTCAGCGGGAATGGGAGCTGCGATCAATCTGCCAATTAAGAGGATCCGATCGCTGCACACCACCTTGTCCAAGTGATCACGTCCAATTGATCTGGGGCTCAGAATTGGATCAGAATTGGATCCGACAGAGAACCAACATGTCAATTCTGAGCCCCAGATCAATTGGACGTGATCAGTTGGACAAGGTGGTGTGCAGCGATCGGATCCTCTTAATTGGCAGATTGATCGCAGCTCCCATTCCCGCTGAGATCGCCGGAATCAATTGGGTGAGTGATCAATTGGCCATGGAATCCTACACGTGTATGGCTAGCTTAAAACAAGATAACACACAGGTAAAGGTTAACACACAGGAGGAGTAGAGGACCCAGCCCGATTGGGCATACAATCTATTAGGTTGGGGAATAAAGTATACATTAGGTGGGGGACTGGTATGGTAGTGATTTTAGCAATGAGAAGATGGGTAGACCAGATTAAAGAGGGAAGTTTTCATGGCTTTTTTTTTTTTTTTTTTTAAAGTGCCAAAGTTAGGAGCAAATCTATTGCTACATCTTGGCTGTATCCGGGCCTTCAGCCCCACAGAGCAGTGGTGTCCGTTACCCATGGGTGTTTGTGTCTAGCACCCCACTCCAGACCACAACCGTTCACTTCTTGAACACAACGTAACTTTATTAAAGGCATATTCAATAATATTCACATTAACCCTTCAGAGACAGGTTACTCACATACATAACATAGGCCACCATCATACAATAGGGCCAGGGGGAGTGCGGCAACACAGGACCACTACCTGCATTGCTGTTGCCTGATAAGGTGCAGTCTCTCTTACTCCAGGACTCCAGGTTCCCCAGAGGTGTGTAGCGCCGTGCAAGTGTAGTGTGTGCAACTCACGCAGCCAGGTTATTTAAGGTGGATGTCCTCTGCTCGATCACCAGGCTCCGCTTGCAGCCCAATAACTCCAAGGTCCACGCCAGCAGGTGGGGTCTATTTACAGTTTTTATTTAGGAATATTTACATGCTTTCACCATCACCCAGAGGCAGAGATGGGGTTCAGACATAGGTATCTACATTCCAAACTGCGTTGTTCACGAGCTGCTGGACCACTGGCGTTGGGAACCTTCTCCAGGGTGCAACGCTGGAGGCCTCTAGTTCTCTTCTGGAGTCACAGGAATCATATCTTCTAGTAATTGTATCTACAACTTTCATTGGTTGGAAAATGATTTCCCTCTGCAAGGGCAGATATTTCCAATGAGTTATTCTGACCATGCCCAGCTAAGTTTAACCAGATTTTGGTTGTTATTAAGAATATTTGACAAAACAAAGATAACCCAACTTTAACAAACTTGACCAATCTGTCAAATGAATCAACCTAATGAATTAAGGTAAATCTAGTGTTTCATAATACACGGTTCGATTTTAGCATTTGATCGACCTAAAACTATTAAAGTTTAGATCAATTGGATTTAAAACGTATACTGCACACATGGTTCGATCGGCAAAAATAGTTTGACACCGTTCAAAACATTGATCGGAAAAAGATCGGACATGTTGGAAAATTTTTGTTTTTTGTAGCATTGTGTGTGTTGGTCGGGTCGATTGTATTCGATGAACACATTTATATATGATTATTCCCTGTGTTTTTTTAATGAAACTAAAATCGCCGATCATATTTTGATCGAACCTTCCTCGTCGGTCTACTTTGGATTTGCTTACCATCAGCGTGCTCTGAAAATATCAAGATCTAAAATCGCATCGGAAATCGATCATACTAAAATAAAAGCCCCCCCCCCCATACACCTTTAGATCTCTCTGTCAGATATCCTTTAGATCTACCAACAACTTTGTAATGCCAGGTCCTCTGCGATTGAACACAGGTAGACTCGATGGTTTAGGAAGTCCCTCATATTACATGGTTTTGTTAAAACAAAAGGAGATCTAAAGGTCTATGGGGTTCCTTAGGAATTCATTTTTGGGATGGGGAAGCCTTTCAAAACTGGCCCCATCAAAATAAAACAACCCAGTGGGTTGAAGTACATCTAGTCCCTTAAAATTACCCTGTGGTGGTTTTAGATATGGACAATATGGGCGGTTGCCCAGGGAATCACACTGGGGGTCGCAAAGTTTTTCCAATGCCCAGATGCCTCCCCCCAGCACGGCCACCTATAAAGTGTTGGCCTGCCTGAGGATAGAGATGCTCGTCTCTCTCCCCAGAGTCTGTAGTCTGTGACCCAACAGCACCCCACACTTGGTAAATGTATGGCAGTCATAAGAGGTGCTCATCCGGGGAGGAGTGCTGATCAACAGCACCCATTCTCAGCCCACCCACCCTGATAGCTGTATATCCGTCATTAGAGGTGCAGCGGTGCTGATCCGGAGAAGGGTGAAGAGACAATTGTCTCTGAAGAAGTGCTGGTCAACAGCACCCATCCTCAGACCCCCCGGGTGCTGTCCAGAAGACATGAGAGGTGCTCATCCAGGGTGGGGTGGGAAGATACTCAAGCTGGTCAACAGCAACTGGCAGGGTGTGTGGTCCTGGGAATTCAATGTGTGCTGTTGTGTGGTCCTGGGAATTCAACACAGGGATAGAGGAATTGGTCATTATTGGTACCAGCAAAATGAACCAACCTAATAGGTTGAAGTAGATCTGGGCCGTCGGAATGTTCACAACAGGTTTGTAGATCTTGAAAATCAGTACAAGAATCAATGGAGCATCCCAGGGGTTGTGGGGAGCACCCCATAATGGGCCCAGCAGGTGTAAAAAATGGAGCAAAAGGATGTTAGGAACCCCTCCTAATGAACATTCAGATGTGTAGACTTGGGAACTCAATACAGGTATGAGAAAATCACTCATATTGGACACATTAAGTTTTTTGAACTAGACATTCAGTGCAGGGATGGTAGGAACCCCTAATTATGTGCACAGTAGGCATGCAGACCTGGAAATTGAGTAAAGGAGTGGTGGATGTTTCTGAATGGGAACATCTAGTAGAAACCCAACTCAAGTATCACAAACAAGGTCCTCAAAAAGTAGAAGGCATAGACCGTTTGGCTCTCCAAAATACACTAAACACTGAAAAAGTGGATTGATCTTTTAGGTTTCACACACCACTTCCTATTGGGGACATAATCTTGACCGTCCTCTACAGCTCCTGGTACAGAAGGGGTTAGTCTGCTGACTATTGATAGTTCAGGAGAAGGATATCCATCAAATGTAGACAAGAAATGGAGAAATGTCACCCAAATGTTACCTGCAGACCTGCTATTTTCTTCCAGCACTGCAATCTGTTTTAATCTCTATGGGCCGGCGTAATAAGTACCCTGCACCGGTAATAATGGCGCTGTCATCCTGCAGGAGAGAGATGCTCGCCGCTCCCTCCACCATCACAAATGTCACATATTCTGAATGCACCAACAAGGGACAAACAAAACTGGGGTTTAATCCTTTACTCCTTCATGTTCCACTTTATTTTATTGTAACGCATGGAGTTCTTCAAGGGTTAAATATCCACACCACGGTGTTATTAGGTAATAAAGATGTAAAAGCTTCAGGGATTGATTGGAACTCATTGATCTTTTTCAAACAATACAAAAGCCTGAAAAATAGGGCAGAGGAAGGCGAAGAATAATCCGTTAACTTCTTCATATAAAACGTCTCTCCCATGGCGCTTGTAGATCATGTTAAAGCTCCTGCTATACGACGCTCCTTCAATTCAAAATGTTTTCTGATTGAAATTAAGGTTTGAGTGTTCCCTATATATATATTTATATATGGGTCATAAGGGTTGGGTACTGAAATGCAACTACTTGCCTAATTCACTGCTTTCTGCCCTCCCCTCCTCTTTTTCCTCAATTCTCCTCTTCCCTCCACTTTTCTCTGCTCATCTCATCTTGCCTCTCCACTCCTCTAATTTCTCCTTTTTTCTGTTTATCTTCCCTCCTGTCACAGATCACAGTGTCACCCAGCGATCTGTAACTGCAGCGGCACCCTCTACCAGTTCTGCTGTGTCTCCTCCAAAACCTCAAAGGACCAAGACCTTTCGTAGATCAGCTCCCTCTGCTGGTGGAAGAGATTGTGACACACCTCTGCTGGAGGATACCGGTTACCACTCCTTATCCCACACCTGGAGCCTTGTCCAATCAGCTGACCTTGTATATAAGGAAGTCTGAGGCAAAAGGGAGTTGCCTAAACAAAGAGTCTTTAAGTCTCTATCCACAGGGTTTGCCTTATTGTTACCAACCCCTTGACTTTTTTTGACTACCCTGTTTTTCGCCTGTCCTGACTATCGCCTGTCTGACTATGTTTCTGCCTGCCAACTCTGTGCTTTGCCTTGGAACTCAGTTGCTGAGTTGCTGTCAGTCGCTACCAGTAAGTGTGACTAGGTACCGCAACCTGGGTGCTCCCTGCAGCAAAATCCATTACTTCTTGCGGGGTGCTCTGGTGAAAACCGAGGTGCTCCTTAGACTCTGCACCTTGGTTTATACTTGTCCAGTAGCACGGTGGGTCCACTGCTTTCATGATTCACTCGTGACACCTTCTCTCTCATCTCACCTCCTCCCCTTTTCTCTGCTCTCCTGTCCCCTACCCCTCCTTTCCCCTCCCATCCTCTTTTTCCTTCCTCTTTAATTCTCCCCCGTCTCATCTTCCCTGTTCCCTCCACTTCTCTCTACCCTTCTCTCTACTTATTTTATTTCTCCTTTTTTCTAATTATCTTCCCTTCTCTCTCATCTCCCCTTTTTTCTGCTCTCCATCCCCTATCCCACCTATTCTCTTTATTCCTACCACTTCTCTCCTTCCCCCTCACTCCTCCCCTGGTTTCTTTATTTGTCTTTGCTTTTCTTCTCTTCTCTCCTCTTCTTTCATTAATCCTCTCTTCTTTTCTTCTTCACTCTCTGCTATTACTTTTTGTCTCCTCTTCCCTCCCAATCCCCCTCCCCTTTTTTTCTTATCCTCTTCTTTGAGGCTTAATGAAGCTTTCTGGGGAAAGCGACTGGGAATTTCTGAGGGTGGGCGCCTGCACACTCTTTTAATGCCATGGAGCAAGTGCCCAGAAAAACACCCAGGGAACAACTCATTTCACGTTTCATGGGTGGTTGTTCCAACTGGGTGTAAACGAGCCTTTATTCATCTCTGTCTTATCTTCACAGGCTTGGAACTCCTGCCTCCCACAGGGACCAACAGCACTCCTCTGCCTTTCCTCTCCTCCAAACAAAGACCTCAATTGAAGACCTTGGCTCCACCCATAACTAGAACTTTTAAAAGCTACAAATGGCTGGGCACTCCCACACGTCTTGGTAAAAGTCACATTACATAAAGGGTTCTAGCAACTTCTTTAACTTTACATAAACAAAACAAGCATCTGCTCTGCACAGCAACAGGATCATGTGACAGCACTTCACATCATCTCAGCAGAGCACACTTAACTCTTTATGCACAGGTTTAACATATTATACACAGGTCAATCCACTACATTATATCCTCTCTTTTTTACTTCTTTACTTCTCCACTCTCTGCTTTCCTCTCCACTCGCCTTCCCCTCTAGTCTTTTTCATTTTTTTCTCCTCTCTTCTTTTCTCTCTCCTCCTCAGTCTTCTTTTGTCCCTTCACCTCCCTCTTCCCTTGCCTCCTCCCTCCACTTCTCTTTCACTTCTGTGCCTGTTTAGAAGTCTGCACTCGTATTAGGCCAAAGTTTTACTTTAACTTTTAATGATTGATTTAATGTCTTTGCTTGGTTGTACAGTGAGCTCACTTAACCTCAACACAATCAGACATCACACCCCTAAGCTCTAATTATCTCAAAATTACTGGGTCCATTATGAAAAAAAATTTGAATAAAATGTTTTCTATATTACAAAAAAAGTTTAAAATTCATACTAATGTGAGATAACACTGACCCCCCCCTTCTTGCCCATTTTGATATTGTGACCCATGTCATTGCATTTGTCAGGCAGCTGTGAAGTTGCTGATCATCTTTCGGACCGCTGGGGCCAGAAAACAAACTTGATCTCCGTGTTAAATGGATGTTTAATTCGTCCCTTGGCCTGTGCCTGCGGCACACTTGTGGCATGAGGTCACCGAAAACTGCATTGTGTGTCACCTTTGAACAAAGAGCACATTGTCCTGCAGGGAGATGATGGACTGTCCGGGGGGAGAGGGGAATCCTCTGTGGCTGTGACCCAGATTCATTGCAACTGTGCTAGGAAAAACAATATTACATGGATGGCCTTCCTACAGAGGCAACATTAGAAAGAAGAGAACCAAATCTATGAATCATCAGTTGGGTCTCTTAAATCTTCAACCTCTGTCACAAAACTACATCAAACAAATCCATTTCTCAGAAATAAATGTTACTCACTGGCCTAGCAGTGACTTTGTCTTTCCCACAAACCTTCCTTCCACTGGAGGAAGCTGCCATGACATCACCAGACACAAGGCAAAGGGTATGTATGGAGGATCATTTGTTAAAATAATACAGGAAGAGGTTTTTTTTTACTTTAATTTTAAAGCATATCTAAACTCAAGAATAGAAATGGTCAGTAAATCATTTTTAAATATAATTATTAAATATAAAAGAATATAATCCCCCACAGGACCATTTCAAGCCATTTGGGGGCCTTAAGCAAGTTCTTGCCTAGGGCCCCCTGTCGCCCGGGAGGGGATGATTGGCAATTGCTATGGAGAAGAAGACACCACTTTTCCTGCCACTTCTTCCCCTTCCCCTTCACACACACAAATTGCCTCCAACCTACTGGATACCGCCAATCCCCACCACCATTGACCATTCTTCAAATCAGGGAGGGAGGGCAGCCGTGTCGAGGAGAGTAAAATTTTTTAAAAATCTGCAGAATTTGACCATCTCTGCTAGTAAATGTATTTGTGCTGTTGTTGGGCAGAACATAAGGTGGGCGGTAAATAAGTGAAGATTCTGGAACATGTTCTGATGTGACCTTGTGAGCCATTTGGGAGGGGACTAGAAGCTTATTTAAGTCCTGATTTTGGGAGTAGCTAGGCGTTCGTAGCAACAGGAGAGAACAGCGATGGAGCTGTGATGGATCTAGTGGGAAGTAGGCCTCAGATCCAGAGACCCGGAGAGTGCTGAATTCTAACTAAGACTTCACCCTTGTTCCCCAGACTGGGGGCAAGGGCATCTCTAGCCAGACGTGAAGGCTAAGGTAGATACCGGCAGCGGCTGCTCCCAGATGGCTCCCAAGGAGAGGGATGGGATTTAACTTGGCACTGGGATGGATGTACAATAAAGGGCACCATATTCACACCAAGCTGACATGTCTTTAACTTTTATTGAGGGATGTGCACAAGGACCTGCTAAGTAAATTAAGCCCGCCACACCACTGTGAAGGTGAGAGTACTGTGTGGCCTGGCTGCCCCTTAGATGGAAGGGAGGCATATGCCTGTGGAGGCCTGAACGGAGTCTCGGGTAACTTAGAGGTGAGACCTGATTCACTCCTGTACGTGCATTGCACTCGATGCTGAAGATGGGTGGTCCACTTCCTTACAGTACCATAGAAGGTTATTCTCCTGAACATATAAGGATACTTCTTCAAGACAATCATTCCCTTTTATGTTTACAGTTTTATATCTTTTTGATATGCATATTTGGTAACCACACTTGTTTTTTCCAAATATTGTTCTCGCTTAGATTTCTTTCTGGATTTTTATATTGTATTTGTATTTTTTTTTCTCTAAATAAATAAAATTTGTAAAAAAAATACATCTGATCCTAATGTTCTGTCAGTGAACTTTTTTCAGCAAGTAATGAAAATATCAGACAATCCTGAGAAATGCAATGTGAGTGGAACTGACTCAAAAAATTTTCTTATCTTCGTTGTGAAAACTGCTTCACCCAGCTTGGGTGGCAACTGCGGTTCATCCTCTTAAAACAACATACTGAAGGTTGTCCAGACGTTTCCGGGTTTAAAGAAAGGGAAAAAAACAGCAAATCAATGCTGATCCTGGAATAAAGAGAACTGATCCAACCATAGCATCTTAAAAATAATAACTAGTATGCAAGTTTGGCTGCAATACTAGCCCTTTTGCGGGGGCTATTCCCTGCAGTAGCTCTTCTCTTCCACAAGATGTCCTCAGTCTTCCTGTGAAATATGAGATGGTATTTTTGTTACAGAAGTCTTAACAACTGTACAGGACTGAAGTGGTGAGTCAGATATGTTTTTTTCATCAGTCTGGGCTGGGGCCAGCATGGATGCTATCTCCATATTGATCTGCTTAAGACTATAAATAGGACCAGGGATCCTGGATCTCTGTGCAACACCTAGCGAATTTGGCAATCCTGGATTGACAGCACAAAACTACCTTTGACATGTGTACCCTGACTGTGCCTCCGCCCACACACCTGTACACGGAGATATGGGGTTAAATGAGCTTAATGCGCACTGATTGTATCCATGATGCACTTTATTTGTAACCCACTGTGACATTTTTAACAGGGATGACATGTCCTCCTTAACCTTCTGAGCGTTCTCCCCAAGTTAACTCGGGCTGAGTTTCATGATGCATGAAACTCAGCCCCAGCTAACGAGAGGCACGCTCGAGGTCTCGCCGTCTTCTGACGGCGGTCGGGAGCATCGGCATGTATGCCGATGCTTCCGGGTCCGCCCCCGATCGCGTCACCGGTGACGCGAAGGGGGCGGGGTAGGCGGCGCCATAGACCTCCGTCAAACTGGAGGGGCGTCGCCTTTCTTCAGCATAAGTCCGGCATCTCCAGTGACGCCGGGCTTATGTGTAGGTCCTCCAGCTGAGCAGGAAATCACGGCGGAGCATATTGTGCTCCGCCGCGATTGCCCGTGGCACGGTTTTGAAAAAACCGTGCCACGTGGCAAACGCTCAAGAGGTTAAGAAGCTGGCAGAGTAAAATGTGTCATGGAAAACATGTCGTCCAGTATCCTTACAGATTGGACAGTTCCTTGCTTGACATTTAGAAAGTTGTAGTCATATGAACGTGTTTCCCCTGAAAATAAGACAGTGCCTTATATTTATTTTTGCTCCCTACGTCTTATTTTCGGAGGATTTCTTATTTTTCCATGAAGAAGAATACGGCACTGGGGTATCAGGGTGGGGGGGATCACTTAAAATGACACAGGGAGGATCAGAGGGGGGAATCAAAATGGCACAGGTGACTCAGAGGGTGGATTACTATTGTAGTATCCCCTTCTGATCCTCCTGTGTCATTTTGATTGTCCCCTCTGATCCCCCCTGTCCAGAGTTGCAATACCGTATCTTCGGGGGTGCCTTATTTTTGAGGGAATGCCTTATATTTCAGCGTAAGGCAAAAATGTAAGGGTGCCTTATTTTCAGGGAAACAGGGTACTTTTAATCAGTGATGCTTAATTTTCTTGATCTCTTTTGAATAAGCGATGTGCAACTTTGCATATATTTTTTTAATATGGACAATAAATCGTCATTTAATGTGAACAATAAGGGGGACCCAATCTATTTTGATAGAAGGGGTTTGATTTACCAATGTCAACCAATTGTTCATACGTATTTTGGGATGTTGGCAACTTACCTGCCTATAATCACTCTGCCCCTAAATGTATGTGTTTATCATGATAGCCCCTGCCACAGAAGTATTCAATTTAGAAGATGCAATGCAATGAAAACTGGGCAACATTTTAACAGACTGCTTTGTGCCCCACTTATCTAGCTCAGAGCCTTTGAGGGGAACTCATGACAACAGGTTCAAGAAGACCCTTAACGCCACCAAGAACCCAATTGGATTCTTGTGGTGAAGCCAGGGATGTGAAGGAGCCATTGTCACTTAGGATAAGTTTGTGGCGTGATCCTGTATGAAATCTCAGAAGACTCCCAGATGGAAAGACACAAATCTGCCATCGACTCCCCTATCCATGGATAGACACAAACTGAAATTTAAGGCCCCCATAGACGATTCAATTTCCCTACGATCAATGTCAGATTTGATTGTAATTTATGATCGACGTGGATTTGATCAATCGAACTACGATCAAAGTATTTCCCACATGGAGAAACCATTGTATGGAGGCCTTAAGATTTCCTTCTGACTTGCTTAGCAAAGGACTATCAGAAGTTCTTCAACTACATGTCCTCACTTCCTTATTGGTAAAACCCATAAACAGGTCAGGAACTAATTCATTTTCAGCAAAATTCTCATTTTTGCTTTGTGTTTGTAGTTTTGTGGGCGCTGCAGATGCTGTTTGTTAAAATGTCGCTCAAGCTCTTGACATGAACCATCCAGCAGAAACCGACTTCCCAACCCAACCAGTAATCGCAAGCGTTGGCTCAGCTCTACGTCTCTAATGTTCTCACATACTCGTTTAATTTAGATAAATCTCTCCTTATAAACAGCATTCCACATCCAGCCTGTCCCAAATGACGGTTTGGAATGTGCAGAAGAATAGAAAAGAGGTCTACAAAACTTTCCTATGTTTAATACAATCAGCGTGAGTGTTCGGCAGTGAACATTAGTGGGTAGGGTAATGGAGACATCACAAAGCATGTTATTTCACCATGTGTTAACAGCCACATAAAACCCGCAGCTCAATGTCACTGTCTTATCTGGAAAATTAAACAAGAAAAAAAAGACATTTGGCACGACGAGAAGTTCATCTGGTTGTAATCGACAGCCTTAGATCAGTCCTCTTCTCGAGGCTGCGTCAAACCGATACCCTTTGGGGTCTTCATCCATCTCCTTCTAATGTTTCACCCAGAAAAGGGTTGTTAATGAACCCGAGCCATTAAACAATCTCAAGCAACATGCTTGTTTTACTCACGCTGTTTAATCAAGGAGGGGAAGTGCATCTAAAATGTGGCCTTCACCATCATGGCCCCTTAACAATAGCAGGTATTGGTTGATCAGAGGGAATTTATAAGTGTGATGTGTCACTACAGCGGTCCAAAATGAATGTTTCCCAGGAAGAAGAGTTTTTTGATGTTAATACTTGAAGGAACTCATGAGTAGTCCCAAATGTTGATTTATTTGATATGTTAGCAGTGGTGGACGCTTCCTCAAGACTTGAGGTCTTTCCTGGTCATCTCCGGGTTCTCCTAAAGTTTGTATTTTCATGGAGTACACTTCTAGTATGCAGTCTGCAGGTTGGTTAAACTGATACCAGTTGAAACTTCGGCAGACCGATGTGCACGCGTGCTTGTGGGCGTCGGTCGGCAGCAAAATTGGCCGCAGGTGCCAGCCGTTAGTTTGAACAGGGACGTCGGTCCCCATTAAAACTGATGGCATCGGGCAGAGATTTACAGACATCTCCATTCTCTGACCGACAAAGCTTCTGCCCATTGGCCGTCGGCAAAATCGGCCGCAGGTCGCGGGTGCCCACATGGGGCAACAGATCCGTCACCCCATATGGGCACCCGTGACCTGCGGCCGATTTTGCCGACAGCCAATGGGCAGAAGCTTTGTCGGTCAGAGAATGGAGATGTCTGTAAATCTCTGCCCGATGCCATCAGTTTTAATGGGGACCGACGTCCCTGTTCAAACTAACGGCTGGCACACAAAGGGTGCCCACTAATACTCTGAGCGATGGGGTGCATCGTGATGACGTCATCACGCTGCACTCCGTCACAACAGCCTTGACCTTATTGCAGGTCCTTTGTCTAGCAATCATGAGTTAAGGCCCCTACACATGTAGCGAGTAGGAGCCTTAACTCATGATTGCTAGACAAAGGACCTGCAATAAGGTCAAGCCCGCTACTACCTGAGTTAAGGCCAGTGCACCCTGAGATGTATTTCAGAAGGTCATGTCAAGGAGCAAACAGATAGACAGCAGCAACCAGATGTTTGAGGAAGCTATGCTCAATTATAAGTTGGAAAGCCAATGAGAACCAATTTCATTGGGTCAAAAAACCTATTAAAAGATGCTGAAACCTTTAGCTGCTATATTCACCTTTAACAATATATCTTGAAAAATCTAAAATGTGTTACAGACTGAAAGGCAATATGTTGGCAAGCCTAAAAAGGACAGGAAGGTTTCCTCAAGTGAAGGCCGGTGCTACCTGAGATGTATCTTAAAAGTTCATGTCAATGAGCAAACAAATAGTCAACAGGAGCCAAACGTTTGAGCAAATTATGGTCAAATACAGGTTGGAAAGCCAATGAGAACCATTTGCTTTGGTCAAAAGAGTTATTGAAAGGTGGTGTAATATTTAGATGAAGTATTCACCTTCAACAATCTATCTTAGACACCTATCATTTGTTGAAGACCTTATGGCAATGTGGTGGCATACCTAAAAGGAACACAAAGGTTTCAAAAACCTCCTCACGTCAAGTCAAGGCAGGAGCTATCTGAAATGTATCTCAGATGGTCATGTCCGAAGCAAACAGACAACAGAAACCAAATGTTTAAGGAGGTTATGGTCAAATACAGGTTGAAAAGCCAAAGAGAACCATTTGCTTGGGTGAAAAGACTTATTGAAAGATGGTGTAACCTTAAGCTGAAGTATTCACCTTCAACATTGTATCTGAGATACCTAATAAAAACAAGAAGGTTTCAAAAAGCTCCACACCTTGAGTTTTTGGCCTATTTTCATGTTTTGTCATCTAGGTTGAAGGGTTTTCTGCTACCTATTTTGACATATGCAGCTACAAAATTTTATAAGCTCAGACATGGTGGCATGGAGATTTGATATCAGCCCATGCCAATGCTCTAGCATTTGTTAGCAATTGTTTGGGTTGTAGATTTGCTGATATCAGTCATTCCTCTGGTTGGATGCGCTCATTTGCACCCCCTTTCTCAGAGGATAAAGACACGGCATTTGGCAAAGCTCCATTCTCTGGAATTTCTCTCTTACAATACAGATTTCTCGGTGTGGGCGCATTAAATGGTATTATTCGCTCTTTCAGTCTGCAATTTGTTAGTATATGGAGAGGGCAGCAAGATCTCCAGGCAGTAAATGAGCCATCAAATGAGATTCTAATTCTCTATTCTTCCTTTTTCTCTTTTCTCCGAACGTTGTACAAGAGATGGCAGCAGGGCTCCTCTCTGTGTTAACTAAGACGGTCGCTTCCGCTATGTTGCCGGCTTGGATGGAAGAGAACTTGAACTTGAAAACATGAGTTCTGGGTCACCTATCCCAACGTGGCACAAAGGAGTAAAACAAACTCCAACAGTCTGTATCATTTTATTTATTTGTATTATTTTAGCTGATATACATCTAAGCATTTCCTAATGATCTTTTGTCTTGTATCTTTGTTTTATTTATAATCATTTAATATCTCACTTAAGGATTCAAAGAGCACAATGGCTTAGATAAATAGAAAAAAAATCAATCACTACATCTGTAATTTTCTCCTTGTAGAAACTTTGTATTTTCTTAAAATTTTTGGATGGAGTTTCGCAGGAGGAGATAGTAGAAGTTATTGTTTAATATAGGGAGGGAAGGTGGGAGGAGTCACTGTTATCACAGGAGAGGACACTTCTATAGATGGTTTTATAAAGATGGTAAATAGTTTTTTTTTACAAATTTGACCATTTTGAGTTAATTGCAAAGCCACTGAGCATGGAATCAACACCAAAACTTGCCGGAAATGTAAAGAAGGGTTGGGGTTTACTACTAAAAATAAAGTATTGTTGTAACACAAACAGTGTTTGCTTAAATTAAGTTCAAAGTCGAGTCAAATTTTCAGAAGTTGCAAAAAGCTGACCTACCACCTGAGAATACTGCTGAGATCCTCAATTGTAAAAAACCAAAAACTTTTTCAGACAGCAGGAGCTTGTTCCAAGTGCGCCCCTCCCACTGCCTTACGTAGCGCCTAGGCAGCTGAAATGGTATTTGGGACATCTCTCCCAGGCAGGAACTCGTAAGCAGCTGATTATCTCCTCCACACACCCCCCCCCCCCCACAGAGATCTACAGCTACGACAGAGAAGAGACAGAAAGTGAAGGTGGGGTGGAGAGGAGGGGGGGGGGCAGTGAGGGCGGAAGCAACTACTTTTCTCCAGGAGCAAGATGCCGGCATCAGAAATGAAAGTAAAGAAGGTGAGTATGTTGTGAGTTTTTTTGTGCAGCAGTTTTCCAGCACTGCTGACAGGTGAGTATTGTGTCTCTTTAATGTATGTGTGTTTTTTTTTTCATTTTTATTTCAATGTCCCCACAATCCTTCTCTACTTCTCCAGCAATTTTGGTGATGATATCATTTTCAGAGGCTTTGCAGTCAGCTCACAAAATCAGCTAGTGGAAAAATGTAACCTTCACTAATGATCAGAGCAGAAGGGTTGTTCTGGAGGGGCAGAGAAATTAACCCCCTTCTTCCCCCAGCGGTTGAGACAAATCCAGTTTGTTCGGAGTTTGTTTGAAAAGAATGAAGCTGGATCATAAAAACCGACTAGGGATCCGGAGAGCTTAATTATAGTGGAGGGGCATTGGTTTCCTAGCCTTTATCAATAACCATCAATGACGCCAGCGGCACAGTGGATGAGGTGGGTGGGCAATTCCAGCTGAAAATCGCTGCATACAGGCTGACTAGGGAGGTTAATAAAAAGCCACACTTTATGTAGGGGAGGGGGGGTGGGTGGGAAGGGAGAGGTGGGGACTGCTAAGGGCTGTAGGCGGAGTTAAGGTGGCCATTAGTGATGGCCGAACTTCGGCCATGTCTGTCCGCCCGTTCGCGGACAGATTCAAATTCCCCGCATCTAGGCGGGGAATTTGAATCGGAAAACCCGGATGTGACGTCAGTGACGTCACATCCGGCACCTGGAACACATAGTTCCTGGTTGTGCTAACCGGATGTGACGTCACTGACGTCACAGCCGGGTTTCACAAGCCGGTTTTTCACTGAAAGACCAGGTTCTCTACCCGGTCTTCAGTGAAATATTCTTCCTGCGGCGGGATCTCGCTGCTAATGATCCCACCGGAGGAAGAGTAGAGGGCTCCTTCTCGCCGGCGAACAGGGCGGGTCGAACACCTGTACTGTCCGCCGGCGAGAAGGAGGGCGAACATGCTTGTTCGCGGCCGAACTGTCCGCCTTGCGGGCAGTTCGGCCATCACTAGTGGCCATACACAGATAATTTTTTCCTTCAATTTGTGATCAATGGTTTGTGAATCGAATGCTGCCCACTTGAAGCGATTGACATTTTCCTGGAACAGGATCAAACCGGGATTGATGATGATACCTTGTTAAGGGCATTGTAATGAACTCCCATCACTAGATGAAAATTCACAACCATCTCTAATGTGTACAATTCAAGGGAGGTATCCAAAGCCATCCAATAGGAAAATTGGTACGGTAAGCGTGGTCAGGGCAGGCAGCAGACAAAGGATAAGTCAGATTTCCAGGTAGAAGTCAGCAACAAACAATTAGACTACTGGGGCCCTAAGCAGCGACACATTATCAACGTTCAGGCTTTCCTATACATGTGTATGGGAAAAGCTTGCACTGTACGTAAAATAAATGGATGCAGCAGTGCGCCAAGCGTAAATTGGCACTTTGTGAATGGTAGAGCAGGTTTGCCTATGCGCTAACAGGTGTGCAGCTCGTACTGTGTGAAAGAGCCCTCACATGCAGCATAGTTTTGTGGTAGGTTTCTGAACATTAGCATCCTCCGATCACCTCTGTCTGGCAAATGCCCTAAATATCCTTCAAGTATAATACCCTGTTTCCCCGGAAGTAAGACCTACCCCGCAAGAAAGACCTAGCTGCTATCCCCCCCCCCCCCCCCCCCCCCCCCATGCTTCTAATATAAGCCCTTCCCAGAAAATAAGCTTCCATATTTAGGGAAGATATGACAGGAGGTGTTTTGGCACCTCTTCTAAACCCAGGAATAAGCTCTAGTGCATTTTTGGCACTTAATATCATTATTTACGAAGTGCACTGAAGGCCCCCATACATGTAGCGAGCCATGGCCGATTTTGCCGCCGACCAATGTGCATGTACGCTTGCAGTCACCAGCAAAATTGGCCAGGGGTTGTGGGTGATCCCTGTCGCCCCAAAGCTCGGTCGGCCAGACATGTCAGCAAAATCTCTGGCCGATGACATTAGTTTTGACACAAAGGGTGCCCGCCGATACTCTGAGCCTGTCGCTCATCTGTCGGCCACCACTTGCTACGTGTGTGGGGCTTTATGCTTTCCAGTCACCATGGCAGTCTGTACTCCCTAGGTGGCCAACCTGCGACCCAGGGGCAGGAGGGGGGGGGGGGGGGGGGGGGGTGCTTTTGGGTTTTGACTGCCTGTCGGGATCTGGACCACCGCCTGCTGAAATATGTCGACAGGGTGGGGGTCTGGATTGATGTTATGTGCGGCCCTTTAGTGATGCCGAGGGCCGCACTTGTGGCCCTACATATTAACTTGTTGCCCACCACTGCTGTATTCTTTCAGCAGCAGAATTTTTGCTAGACATATATCAACATATAATGACATATAATGACAGCTCACATCCGCAATAATTTCATCCTCCTAAGAACTAGTTTTCCAGTAAAAGCGCCCCACCTGACTACATACAGAAGATAAATAACCACCACGCATTTTCTTTGTGATGCTGCCGCGTGTTTGTGTGAAAACATTGTCCTTGAATATCTGTTGTTGCAGAATGTTGATGGAAATTTCTCTTTGAAAGGTTCGGGAAAGAACAGATATTTTGTTTTGAATAGGTGAGACCTGCGAATGTTCTGGATGTTCTGGTCAAGTTCATTTCAAGAAAATGAAGGCGCCGCGCTTGGCTGGTCTTCAACAATATTGGAAACGGAAGTCTATAGGCTGCCAGAAGATGCGGTGACGTCAACATCGCCAACAGATGCTTGTTATATGTACGCCGGTCACTGGGGATCCTGGCTACAACAATGAATGTGGAGGCGTCCTAAGACCTGGAAACTCACTTGTAGAGAGAATTTTCTGATCGCAGATTGAACCTTGTACAAACTATTGAGTAGCTGGGAATACACTCGAGCACAAGTGAGCGTTGTGTGCGTTCACGGCGCACGATTTTGCTTGGATCTATTACAAAATTTAAACTATCCAAGCTTCTTTTGAGCATGATCAATCAATCCCGCTTGAAGAAGCTTGGCCAACCTGCCAAAGTAGTGGGAGTTATCGATGCCCCTTGATATAGATGAAGCTTGAGCGGTCGCTCAAAGTAATAACATTTAGGGCTTGCCCCACTTTGGCGTATATCCGCGATCATCTAAAATTTTTATCGCATCCCAGCGATCGTGGAAAATTGCCCCCATCCACTTCAATGGGCTCTTCTCCACAGCCGTGATTGGATGGGCAGTCACGCCTTATCGCGGACAATTGTGCCCATAGAGATAAATGGACATGTTTAAAACATTTTTAACACGTCCCTATTCATTCTCTATGGGCGCCGATCGCTTCAGTTCGCTTGCCATAGAAATCGCTAGTGATCCCTGCCCCTTAGTGGGGACAAGCCCTAAGACGGTTTTCGGTGATGTGCTCAAACCATGCAAACGGCATGAAAACGACAGTTTGAAAGAAGCCTAAGAAATGGCCACATTCAAGGGCAATCCTAGGCAGATTGGTACCCTCGGCGAGCACCCCCTCTGTGACTTACCACTTCTCCAGAGACGAGCTCCTCCCTTCCCGAGCGGCCACATGCTGGGGGGGCGAGGCATTGGAAAAAAACATTTGTATGTATTATTCGCCCAAAAAATCTGCCCATATTGCCACATCTAAAGTCGTAGCAGCATGTCGTAAATACCTAAAGAAGATGTAAATCCTAACTGGATATCAGCCAATCAGGAAAGTATTAATTGGCCCATTTAGTTTTAAATCCGGGCTGTTTCCGGTCACTCTGCCTTCTCTCCGCTCTTCTGCATTAGATAGGATAATGCCTGAAGGCATCTGAACATCGCTGTGGGGAAGACAGTGCCGTGATGATACTGTGGCCACATCAACGTGGGGGGAGGGGGTTGCCTCAAGGCAAAATTGCTACTCATTGCAGGGAACAAGTTGAGGGGAGTCAAAACATCTTGTCATTAGCGACGAGCAGCATAGGCAATATTTGTATTCGCTAAATATTGCAAATGTTTCTTCTAATATTCATAATAAATTTGCAGATTCTTGAATTTGTGATCTCCAGTCATTATTAGCTTCATTGCACAAATCGGCGCATGTACACATGTAAACTCTGTGCACGGTAGTTCCGGGCCTCAAATATTTGCGATTACGAAGATACAGCATTATATTCCAGATCTTCATGAGTTCTCGAAATGCCGATATTCGCAATAAAAATTCACAATTCGAATACCTGGGTGAATCAAGGGTCAGGGTCTGGCGTCTTCCAGCACCTTCCTCTGCCTGGTCCCCTGCACCCGCAACTTCTGCAGAACATTCCACTAGGTCCCACATCTCAGCAGGCACCTCCTGGCTAACCGTGGTGACCGCTTGGAAAGGCAACTCACTGTCGCCTTGCAGCCAGACCTTCCTCCTCCATCACAGCTGCACCCCCTTACACTTGTGGGGTAAACTAGGAGCAGCTTTATCATCGCCTTGTGGGTAGGCCCGAAATGCCTCTGCCTAATAGCACCTCCATCATCCTTTGAGGCGGGCCCTATAACAAATTTTGCACTCCCATTAGTCAATATGCTCACTGCCAAGTTTGTGTGAGAACTGGTATTTATTGATGCTTCAGGTACAGTCCATCAGTTCTGTGCCAGCCATATGGAAGATGTGGTTGCCTTACAGTCTCTTGCATAGCCCTCACTCCACCCGGTGACAACTCCTCAGGTCTAGGGCACCCTTGCCCCTAGTTAGGGACAAAAGAAAATGTCTGTAATCACATCTCAGCTAGGTAGGGGGTCACCGGTCCTGCAGGCATGCAACACCCGCTTCCCACAGGAACCAACAGTGAACCTCTCTGCGTTCTCCTCTAAACGAAGACCTAGCCCCACCAATAACTGAAACTTTTAATAACTATAATATGGGCACTCCCACATGGCTTGGCCCCAGTCACATCATCAATTTATTAAAGGCATATTCAACAATATTCACATTAACCTTTGAGACACATGTTGCTTGCATACATGGCACAGGCCACTCTCCTACAAACATCCTCAAAATGTGATAGGGTTCCATAGAAGCTGCCATATAGCATAATTTGTGATCGACTATCAAGGGAACACAAGAATAGACATTCAGGTCCAGCTTATAGAGAGGAATTTCCCCTGCATAGAGACCTTCTAATGTAACTTCTGTTTTCATTGCAGTCCAAGGAATGGGTATAGCTCCCTTTATGTTGGCCGTTGTGGGGTTTCCGGGTGATGTTTGCACAGCAGATGCGTTGATTGCGCACTGACAAGGTGACTATTTTTTCACGATTAATTACAAGGCATTAAATTACAATTTTTTTCAATTAAATTTAAATAGCGAGCAATTAGTAACTGTGTCTGGATTGGCAAAGTGTCAGCAGTGAAGTGTGCCAGCCACAGGTGACGGTGAAGAATGGGTTGTAAAGGAAGATGGGTCCCCGGTGGGGTCATGTACATTGCATGGGAGGTTCAATGCTTCATGACACAGGGCTCTGGTCCCATTTTCACCATGACAGTGGAATGGAAATACATTGGAAAGACATACCTGTGCAGTCTCTAATGGACTACTAAACTGATAACTTACATTCAGGTACTTACAATGCTTGCATTAAAAGTAAAGATATAGCTTCCCATTAAAATATATGTGCTGCCATACCTAACTATAGGTCCATAGGCACTTACAGCTGTTTTTCTTCTAAGACAAATAAATGTTGATGCTGCCAGTGGAAACGGGGTTAATCAAGCCTTCACCTTTCTGCCCCCAATGTGAACGATGTTTGGTGCACCGCATTTTCCCTTATTGTCAAGTTCTGTGAGCTCTTTAATGAAAATCCCTTCCCTATTAGTCAAAACTTGAAGTTGTAAGAGGGTGCTTTAGGCTAATCGCCAACTCATGTCTCTTGAGCTTCTTGCTTCATCCTTGTTCTTTTGTTTACAGACCCCAACCCACAGACTGGTGGGGAGAGAGAGTAGCCAAGATCAGTGCAGCTGATGGAGAAGCAGCTGTGAGATATCTTAGCTGCCCTTCTCCTTAAAGCTGGCCATACACCTTTAGATCTCTCTGTCAGATATGCTTTAGATCTACCAACAACTATGTGGTATGGGGGTTTAGAAAGTCCCTCATATTACATGGTTTTGTTAAAACAAAAGGAGATCTAAAGGTAATCTGACAGAAATCTAAAGGTTTATGGGGACCCTACAAGTGTCAAAGCTAGAGGTCTGTAACGACAAGAACAAGGGACTCAAGCTAGCCACACACGGTTCGATTTTGGTTCAATCGATGCTCGATTAGATGAATTTTTTCATCGATTGAACGAAAATCGAGAAATGCCCACATGGTACGATCGGCGATAATTGTTCGATGAAGGCAGACAATCGAATCGAATTTTGATCGGACATGTTGGAAAATCATCGTCGATTGTGCCAAAATCGTTTTATAATCGTCGATGTTTGTGGTGTTTTTCCTGGATCGATTAGATTAGATATACATAACATAGACCACTTCAATCTGGAATTCAAATGTTTCAATACCAAAATCGACGATTTTAGTAATATTTTGGAATCGAAATCTCACCACAATCGCAAACTCAATGTGGGGTGTATGTTGATGCGATTAAGATCGATTTTCGATTAGACGATTGAATTCCTCGATCTAATTGAGCATCGATTGAACCAAAATTGAACCATGTGTGACTAGCTTTAGGATAAAGGGGCACGGAGGGAGAGAACCACTAGAGCAAGGAGCCACAAGATAAACACAAATACATAACCTGACATGAATATTTCTGGGTCATCTTATGAATTTTCTTTTCAAATGGAATCGATCTTGCTTTAGATGAAGCAATGTGATGTTGGTTGTCACACAATGCCTTGGGTTCTTTGTGTGTATCTTTGGATAGAAGAGCCTATAGTATATGTTTTGACACCTCCCATGTCTTTATCTGAAAGGACGACCTTGTATTTTCTTAGCTTGACTCTGAGAAGTAAATTCCTCCAATCTTCCTGTATGATAAGATTGCCCCCCCCCCCCCAACCCTGTCCCCCATGGGGTCCCTTATCTCTAATGCATTGCAGGTGCACTGTAAATCTAAACACTATATCCTTCTCCTCTAAGCTTGGGAGAGATGAATACACATGTGCTATGGATAATGTAAGAAACATCATATAGATCATACGGGGGTTTACATTCTTATTACTGGACGTGTTCAGGTTGACCCCACATGTTGCAATTCCAACAATTAATGATTGAGGAATGTGCTTCCCGGATCAAGACAACATACCTGCAACAGTTCTGTACAATCCTTGTTTTTCTAGGACTATGGTCCACCACCTCATTCTCTATTTTGCTTACATAGCGACAAGAAGCTTTCTATAAGATCTTCCATAATAAAAAGGGATATCTACCCTCTGATGCCACTTCTCTGGCTTCACCCTCCACTGCTGCAGCGGCGTCACTAACGCTGACCATACACCTTTAGATCTCTCTGTCAGATATTCTTTAGATCTTCCAACAACTATGTAGTGAACACAGGTAGACTCTGATTAAACACAGGTAAACTTGATGGTTTAGAAAGTCCCTCATATTACATGGTTTTGGTCAAACAAAAGAAAATCTAAAGGAAATCTGACATCTGAGAAATCTAAAGATGTATGGGGAGCCTAAAGCAGGCCATACACAGGTCAGATTTTCAATCAATCAACTTAAAACAATCAATT